>CATIWQ010049554.1:0-39045 GCA_949673415.1 Euphorbia schlechtendalii | reverse complement strand
GTTGATTAAGTTATTGATTGAACTTTGTTGGAAATTTGTTTTGCTGATTGTGTTTTGTGGAACCTTTGTCCTATGAAGTTAGATACAATATTATGAACTTAGGTATTTAAGTTATGGATTTTATGTTTTGTGAACTTGGATACAATGCTTTATGGACATTTGTATGGAAAAATATGGCAGCAAGACTTTTATATGCTTATTGTGGATGTCTTTATAATTTATATGATGAATTGTTTAGGTGTTTCGGTAATATAAATTAATGCATTTATATGCATAAATTAATATAAAAAAAGTGTTGCCAATACTGTTAAATTGAGTTGCAACTACCCACTCAAGTGTTTTAAAAAGATGTTGCATAATGGAAAACGTGTTGCAAATGGGGAATAAAAAGTTGCGATAATTAATAAAAGTGTTGCAAATGATAAATGAAGTGTCAGAAATAAGCGTTGCAAAGTTGAACAAAAGAGATATAAATGATAAATAAAGTGTCCAAAAATCTGTGTTGCAAATATTAATAAAAGTGATGCGAAATGATAAAAAAGTGATGCGCATAAGTGTTGCAAACATGAATAAAAGTGATGCAAATGTTACAAAAGTGTATAAAAAAAGTGTTGCTGTTGTGTCAATAAAGTGTTGCAAAAATTGTAACGGCCGTTAACCATGACGGTGGGAGATTTATTAGCAACACCGAAAATGGTGTTGCAAGAGGCTTAAAAAGTGATGCAACAGCTGCCTGTTGCATCACAATTCGGTGGGTTGCTAAAAATGCAAAGTGTGTTGCAACAGGCACCTATTGCAACGAGAGCAGAACCATCATTTTTTTGGGATAAGTGTTGCAATAGAGGTTGTTGCAACAATTTTAGCACTTTAAGCAACATTTTTCTAGTGATGCAACAGGCCATCTATGGCGTAGTGGGTTTAAGTCATTTTATACTTCGTATAAAAGATTTCACATGGTATGTAGTTGTTTTTTATACAAATGCAGGTAGGTACTAGGTAAATCTTAGAAGTAAAATGATTAAAGTTGGAAATCTATGCAAAAAGAGTGAAAAAGGTATAAAAAGATGCGTGGAACTTAAAGAATTGGCAAAGGATCGAAGATGTCAAAGATCGGTAGAAATCGCAAAGAGGAATCATGCGAAAAAGGCATGTCACGATCGTGACACATATATCGCGGTCACGACTTGTTAACCTTCATAACAGCAAGTTGCCAACCAAGTATTCACGGTCGTGACATACATTCGTGGTTGTGACCTTGATGGTTTTTTGGTAAACTCTCTTCTTTCAACCGCCCGATAAGAACAATCAACTGCCATCAACTGTCAGACGAAAAGAAAACTTTTAGAAGTCAACCAATCATGAAAAGGTGTTCTTCCATTGTAGATAAGATCAAACCAATTCAACCAATCACAATGAAGCGGTGCAACTCTTCGCCAATGGACACGACCCTTCGTCTGAACGGATGCAACCCTTCATACTCTATAAATAGGGCTCCAAACTCCATAATTTCTTGTGTTGTGTTGTGGTGTGGCATATGATATATGGTGTGTAGTGTGGTATATGTGCATACATAGTTTTAAGAGAGAAAATCGTGTAGATTTCGCTTCGTTCTAAGTTAGTAAGAAAATGTATAAGTGATTTGAACCTTATTTCAATCACTAGATTTCTCTACATATTTGAGCGATTGTGTATAAGTGTAATTGCAAATCACTTATCAATAAAAATTTACGTTCTTCAATTTTCATTTATTCAATATTCACAAAGAATAGCATCCTAGCAGAGGTTCTGTATGAGCCGAGACTGAATTCAAAGCAGACGCAGGAATTGCGGGAATTGACGACTCCCATTAAAGAGTGAATACGGTTTGATCAACTTTAACTTTCACTTGCATACCTTACAACTTTGCTTTGTTTTCTACTTATACTTTCTATTTCAAAGTTTATGATATATCGAGTGTCATATTGTGTATTTCTTGAGTCTTTTATATTAATCAAGTTATATGCTTTTGAGTTAACTTTAAGAGTGATTTCGAGGTTAACAAGATTGAGCATAATCACTGGATCTGTGATTATAATGCTATTTAGTGAGCCAACATTTTTGGAATGGTAACTTGCTAAATATGGCTATGTGAGAGCGATCAGTACTAAGCATAGTACTATCGTTATCCAGGTTTATATAATTGTCTTAATTCGTTTGCACTAGATTTAGAAAAGTCATTTCATGTGTTACTTTGCGATGAATAATTGAATATCTGAGTATCTAGAACCAAATATGTTAAAGTAGTCTAGTGTACGTAATATCTTTGATGATTTTGCATGTTTTCATTGCTATACTTGTTCATAGGGATAATCTATACCGGTTTCTTCTACTGTAATCTATTTATACATTTATCTATTTATTTACCATCGTATACCAACCAACCCAACAACAATAAAATTATTTATTTTATTTTCTTTATTCCGTTACTCTTGTTGGTCTTTAGAAATGGTTCCTTCCCTGTGGGATTGATATCTTTTAAAACTACATTGAAACTGTATACTTGTATTGGTCACCATTTTTCTATTTGATAAGCGGTATTAACAACATTTGTTCGTATTTTGAACTTTTATCTTATCGGTAGAAAGGTGGGGAACAAGGTTTTTGGCACCATTACCAAATATAAGCCCTCAAAATAAATAGAGTCAAAACCTTGCGATCAAGTACTTAGCATAAGAATGCTCAATAGCCTCTTTTTTCAAACAAAATCTTTGACCCTAACTGGATAAACTCACTTCTAGCCTTAACCTTAACTAATATCCACATATGTATTCTATAAGGTTTATTTCCATTGTTCAATACATTATAGCATAACCAATGGTCATTCACAAGTATCTTACAAAATTCTTAATGGTCTTCCACTACTTTATTATTGGAATAAACTAATATATTACTTCAATGCACACAACATGAGTTATATTAGGTCTGAAGTATATTATAACATGTGTAATGTCAATATATGGAACATTTTCCATATCCTCCAACTTGACACGAGTTTCAGGATAAATACTTACACTAAGAATTATATTCTTAATCATCGAAATACTAATGAGTTCATAATTCTACATATAGAATCTTTCTCAAACTCTTTTTGTGCAAAATTCCAGAGAAAACGATACTAATTATCTTATCCATCCATTTAGATCTTGATCCTAGGACCTATGCACACCTTTCCATGACTTACATCTAGAAGTTACTAACACCCAATCTTTCACTAGTATTGTATATACATAATTGTTCTCGTTTACCAATCTAAATACTATAACTTTAAAACCTCGTGAGATAATAAATTGACTTATTCATTTCAAGAAACCTTATGTTACAAATCTTTGGGACAAATCTTCTTAATTTTTCCTTATAAAATTCTCATGACAATTATCCACTAAGAATAGAGGTCCACACACCTACTTGATGCAATTTTAAGGAAGATACAACTACTAAAGTCAAAATAATTCATATAGATGTATACTTAGATTCTAGGTTTCTTTTAATAAGTTTTATAAACCTAATGCATCTATAGAACGTTTCAATTAAGATTATATCACTCATATCATGCTTATGAGTTCCTTATAGGTTGATTTTAAGTTTCGAAATTCCTCCATGATAGCTCGCATGTTCATTACCTATCTAGATTAACAATAAGTGGTAATAGAGCCTACCTCATGCTATGGATGATTAATAATAATATATTGAAATGTGATTTTCTATGAATCAATTATAGTATGCTTTTCATTACTTAGGCTTCAATTCATGTTCTAGAAAATGTTGTGATAACTAATTTAAGGTTTTGCTCAAACTTAGTCTAAGTAAATATCATATAATTGACAATGTTTTATTACACATGTAAATGTTTTAAATTGAGGGTCGTCCAGTACTTCACTCAATTAAAAGAATGAAATCTTTAAATCATAATTGTCTAGGGTATAACGAATAGAAGTGCATGTGGTTATTTCTAGCTGTGTGGAGTCTTGGTATAATGAAATGATTATGATGTACTAGTCTTGAGCTTGATCCCTTAAATTAATAATTCCAAATGGTTTGGAATTATTATGTTCATAATCATATCCATTGTTAAGTCCTCCACTAGGGCGAGACCAACTGCACCAATGAAATCCCTATAACATTGTTATGATAGTAATAGTCTTCTTATCATATGTCATGATACAAACCTTATTAACGGATGTAAGAACATCTGCAACATTTTTCCCTTACATGTGTTTGACCATGAGACTATATAGGGTTAAAGCCTTAACTGAACTATTAGTTATCCATATCATTAAAGCTAATGCCGAATTGGAGACATATTTGAGGAGTCGTACAATTGGGTACGCGCATCTCGAGAAAGAAAACTCAAATGGATTAGCAATTGCGTGGAATGAGAATGGACAGGTTCCAACCATGGAATGAGAATAGATTCTACTTACTATGGAAAAATGGTTTTGCCATGTTTCCCGAATTCAATAGAAAGGGCTATTTGAATGTCGATAAAAATAGTAGGAAAGATGTGTTTAATTAAAGACCTAATATTAGATTCATGTACATATACTAATGTTTGAAATTTCATTATCGTATATCTAGGTTGAATATGATCACTAAGAAAACACTCGTATTGATATTGGTCCTCTTGATAATAAAAAGTTTGCTGTTTACAACTTCAATGAGTAGTTTGGTACTGTCAGAAGATTTATTCCGCAATATTATCTGGATTATGTTCTAGATGTTCCAAGTTTTAAACATCCCGGCAAGAATGCTTTTCCATGTGAGATGAATGATTATGAAAGGCATAAGGGAAACTATGAGTTTATTGCAAAGATCATGTTAGAAAACATGCTATGGAAGTACAAACATCTGTACAAAGGTCTTGATTTAAAATCCAAGATTCATTATCTCAACAGAGTTGAAAATTTGGAAAGTACACTATTCCATGGTAAATAGCAGGAGACACCTCGGTCGTGGAGTTTTTCATATACATAGGAGCTAGGTATTGTACACAGTGAGTTTGAGAGAAATGGTATTGAGGGGATTACCCGATAAACATGATTCTTTTAAAGAGATGCTTAAGGAGTATTCTCCTAAGTGTACTTTAACTTAGCTCATGGACTTGCTCAAGATATTTGAGATTAAGTTTAGAAATAAACTCAAGGAATAAGTAAATGTTGAGGACCTAAAGTTGAAGAAACTTAAATGTTTAAAAGTCAAGACAAAACTCATGAAGCAGCTAGAGTTGAAAAGGGAAAATGTTTCTCTTGGAACAAGCTCATCAGATTATAATGAGAGTTGTGGCCCAAACTTCTAAAGGTATGTTCATACAAGAGAGTTTTCTATAGTTTTTTATGTGTCTACATGGGTATTGGATGTTGGTTGTGGTACTCATATTTGTACTTATATGCAGGGGTTGTAGAATAGTAAGAGGCTTGCAAAGAGGGAAGTGGATCTAAGAGTTGGAAATGGAGCATGGGTTGCTGCAACAGCTGTAGGGATATATAGACTTCATTTGCCTTGTGTGGTTAGTAAAATAAGGATTTGAAATTTTATTTTCACATAAAAAATGTCAAATTCAGCCTAATAATATTCTTTATGCTTTTGGAATGTGTTTGAATGGCATTTATGTTAAAGAAACTAAAATTGAAATTCTTAATATGAATATTGCTAAGAAATCAAAGTTAGATGATGAGAAATCTTCATACTGGTGGCATTGTCATCTAGGCCATATAAATGAGACTCGCTTAATTAAGTTACACAAATGTTGTGACTTGGGCCCAATGGAATGGGAATCCTGTGGGGCATGCAAACCTTGTTTAAAGGGAAATATGACAGAAACTTTTCAAAGGAAAGGGTCAACGTGTAACAAATGTCTTGGAAATAATACACTCCGATGTTCTAGTCTAGTGAATGTTAAAATACATGAAGGTTTCGTCTACTTCATAACCTTTGTCAATGATTACTCATGATATGGTTATTTATACCTTATGAGGCACAAATCTGAAAGTTTTTAAGAAATTCAAAGAATTAAGAATCGAAGTAGAGAAACAGCCTTAGAAAAGTATCAAGACACTTCGATCTGATTAAGGACATGAATACTTAAGCCAAGAATTTCTGGACTATCTAAGGGATAATGGTATTTTATCCCAATGGACACCTCCTAATACACTCAACCACGATGAAGTGTAAGAAAGGAGGAATATAACCCTACTTGATATGGTTCGGTCCATGATGAATCAAGTTGAATTCATCAAATCATTTTTGGGTTATGCACTTGAGAGCATAATTCATATTCTAAATAGAGATCCCTCATAGTTGATCAAACATCATACAAAATGTGGTATGGCAAGAAACAAGCTCTATCTCACCTGAGAGTTTGGGGATATCCTACTTATGTTAAAAGGACAAATTTAGATAAGTTGGGTGCTAAGTTTGATAGGTGTTTATTTGTAGGTTACCTAATAAAGACTATGGGTTATACCTTTTACGATCCCAAGGAACAAAAGTTACTTGTCTCCTGGAATGCTCAGTTCCTCAAGAAGGAACACGTATTTGCAAAAGCTAGTGGGAGCAATGTTGAGCTAGATGCTCAAGAAGATCAAACAGAAAATCAACTAATTGATCCTACACTTATTATATAAGAAAGTGTAAGCATGGAACAACCTATTTTAATACCGACCTTGCGTAGGTTAGGTAGGGCTCCAATTGTTCCTGAAAGATATGATTATTTCATCATTGATGAAAAGCATATCTTTCTTATGAAAGATGACGAGCCTAAGATTTACAAAGAAGCAATGGAAGATTCAAAGTCTGACAAATGGTTTACAACCATGAAGTCAGAGATGGACTCAATGTACGAAAATCAAGTCTGGAACTTGGTTGATGCTCTAAGTGGGATTAAACCCATAGGATATAAGTGGGATTTGAAGAAGAAAACTAACATGGATGTTAATATAATTACATATAAAACAAGACTAGTTGCAACAGGGTTATAGTTAGAAAGAAGGTATTGACTATGATAAAACTTATCACCAATAACCATGCTAAAGTATATCAAGATACTCCTTTTCATCATTGCTCATTATGATTATGAGATCTAGCAAATTGATGTGAAAATCGTGTTTCTTGATGGGAAACTTGATAGGGATGTATATATGATACAAACTGAAGGTGTGTAAGTACAAAAGGTCCATTTATGGACTTAAGCAAGCCTCTAGGAGTTGGAATATTGGGTTTGATGAGACAATAATAGAATTTGATTTTTTGTCAAACGCTAATGAACCTTATGTATATAAGAAGGTTAGTGGGAGTGTGGTCATTTTCCTTGTAATATAGTCGACATATTATTGATAGGAAACAATGTGCCTTATCTTCAAATGCTTAAGTCATGGTTGTCAAAGAAGTTCTCCATGAATGTCCTTGGAGAAGCAACTTTTATATTTGGTATAAAGATCTACCATGATAGAATCAGAAAGCTGCTAAGTCTTTCTCAAAGTACATACATAAAAGGTTTTGGCTAGATTTAACCTTGAGCAGTCAAGAAAGGGTTATCTTCCCATGTCTCATGGGATTAACCTTTTTAAATCTCAGTGTCTGAGAACATAAGAGGAGAGACTGCGCATTAATAAAATGGCATATGCTTCGGCGTTAGGATCAATCATGTATGCTATGGTATACACTTGGCCAAATGTCTCACATGCTTTTAGCTTCATGAGCAGATTTCAATCTAATCCAGGTGAGAAGTACCAGATGACCTTTAAAACTATCTTCAAGTACTTACGAAGAACTAAGGATATGTTTTTAAATTATGGAGAAAGTGATCTCTGGGTGAAAGGATTCACTGATGCGCTTTTTAGTCTGATAGGGACAATTACAAGTCCTAATCAAGATATGTAATAGATGGGCAATTGTTTGGAAAAGTTTGAAACAAGATACGACTATCGATTTAACCACTAAATCTGAGTATATAGCTGCTTCTGAAGTAGCTAAACAAGATGTCTGGTTAAAGGGATTTATTGGTGATCTTAGCGTGTTATCCAGCATTATAAATCCAATAGTGGTTTATTGAAATAACAATGAGCCTATTGCTTAGGCAAAGGAACCACAATCTCGTTAGAGAAATGAACACGTACTTAGAAAGTATAATCTCATTCAAGAGATAGTTACTAGAAAAGGTATAAGCTTAGAATACATACCTACGAGTCAGAATCTAGCGGATGGGCTAACAAAGCCATTGACTCAAGTTAAGCATGACCAACATGTTAATGAGTATGGCATGAAGCACATGGGAAATTGACTCTAGTGCAAGTGGGAGTTTGTTGGACATGATGTATGCCCTAGAGGTAATTAGGCGATATGTATTTATTAATCACTTGTGTACAACATTTTTGGATTTTTTTTTATCAATAATAAGGCACCTTTGTTATATATAGATGATCTTTTCTAATTATGTATCTCCCTATTATTATATATGCGCTATTATGTATGTGTATATATATACGTTGATATGATAAGATAAAGTCCGGGACTACTTTATAGCGTCAAAGTGTAAGGACATAGTGGGAGCTATGTGGGGTGAGAACAGCCCACATGTGTAATTATGGAAAAGTCTAAATATCCCTAGTCATAGTTTCAATAATACTAGACATCCATGAAGCATACAGACTAGCATGTGTAGGCTTACTCCTTGGATTAGATCCAAGCAGCCTATCTCACGAGCTGAAGGTGGTACCTTAAGTTAACACATGAATGTATTTGGGTAATACATTGGAGACCATTTTAAGATAGACACTCAAAAATAACTATATCCATGTGTTTGTGTCTTGTCTTATTTCGGTAGCAGTACAAGTATCATTAAATATGAGATACCAGTTACCTTGTGTAGAAGCTGCTATACTTTGTTTAATACTTATGCATACCCTATTATTTGGATGATACAAATGATTATGGGTATAGTGATGACCGTTCGTTAGTAAGGCGAGTAGTCAAGATGGGATATAGTGATATAATGGGAGTTGTACTTTAAGGCCTCTTATTGAGCTAACACACTCATAAACCTCTGATCAGAGTATGTGATTGATAGAACGGGAACCTTGTTAATCTCATTATATAAAGGTGAGTGGTGTTCTTCGTGAACAAGTCTAATTCTGGGATAGCTACAACTATTACATGAGCTAACACTTTATCTAAGCTCAATAAATCGGATGGTGTTTAACATGATAGAAGGAGTGTATTGTACTAGTAATTATTGCTATGAAGTCATAAGCAAGTGACTTTTAGAGTATTGGGAGATCATATGCCTTTGTTAGAAAGCCCATTTGATCATCTAGAGTCATCATGTTCCATATCGGTCTAGTACACTAAGACTAAAGATTCCCGAATGGGAAGTCAAGTTTAGGTCAACCTTAGCGGCTCTATACTTCGGGATCCTATTAGATCACAAACATAGGACCTTCACCGGATCAAATAAAAAGTAATAGACGAGATCTTTATAAAGAACAAAAGGGTAGTCAATTTGTTTTGGATGGATCATTAGATGGTTAGACTAGATAATAGTTTGAAAGAGGAATTGGAAAAAAAGTAAGAGGTGGAGCAAGGGAATTTTTCCTATTGTGAGTGGTCCTCGCGAACAAGCATTTTTCATGGGAGGGGGCCTGCATGGCAGCCACATGAGCACAAAATTCCTCATACTAGCAGCTTGCAAGCAAGGCTTGTGAGAAGTTCTGAAAGGCCTTGCTTGTGGGCTTTGCATAATAGACCCATGCGGGCTATGCACGCGGGTCAACCTGTTGAGCCTAGGACTTCTCACGGGTGACCCGAATGTGTGTGTGGAATTCCCCATCCCACATTGCTAAAAGGGGAGCAATTTACTCCCCTTACTCCCATAAATAGAAGTTGAATTCCTCATTTCCTTCACACTTCAGTTCAGCCTTCCTTTTAAGCTTGACTCCTTTTTCTTGCAAATTATTTTGAGATCCTCCCCGAATTTCTCTAGCATTATTGAGATTTATTTTGAATGTTTATTCTTGTTTGGAAAAGAACCCTCACAATTACTTTCAAGTTGATCTACGAGTGGTCTAGAAACAACTTGTTAACTGATGTGTTCTCCCTCCTCGTGAGGTTTTGGTCGATGGGATCCATGTGGACTAGTCATAAAGGTTGTCCTAGTTTGGAGGCTTGTGCTAATAGAGTGTTGTTCGATTTCTCTAAGGGATCGCTCTACCACATCAAGCATCAACTGGTAGTACTCTATACTTAGATTCTAGGTTTCTTTTAATAAGTTTTATAAACCTAATGCATCTATGGAACGTTTATAATTAAGATTATCAATCATGTCATGCTTAGGAGTTCCTTTTAGGTTAATTTTAATTTTTAAAATTCTGCCATGCCAGTTCGCATGTTACTTACCTGTCTAGATTAACCATCAAGACAACCTCAATGAGTAGTCCAAACGAACCCCACTGACCAAAACCTCATTAAGAGGGAGAACTTGTTAGTTAACAAGTGGCTACTAGACCACTCGTAGACTGATATGAAAATAACTGCAAAGGCTCTTTTCCAAAATAGGAAAAATCCCTTAAAAGAATCTCGCAAATAAAAGAGAAACTCGGGGAGGATCTCAAAACAATTTGCAAGAAAAAGGTCAACTTCAAAAGAGAAGGCTGAAGTACATTTGAAATGAAGAGGAGGAGCTCCTTATATAGGGGGAAGGGGAGCAAAAATGCTCCCCATTTCGCAATGTGGGATGGGATTTTCCATCTCACACGCGGGTCAATCGCGCGGAGCCCCGAATGACGTCCACTTCCCATCCTCTTTTCTAAACATTTCAATTAACTATATGTGGAACCCTTCTAAAACATAACCTAATCCCAATTAAAGTATTCAATTTTTTATATCTCAAAAATTGCACATAGTAGACACTAGCATCTTGAAGAAATTCTAATACAATACCTCATAGTAAAAGATACCACAATATGAAGGTCCAAGTGCAAAAACAAAAACAAAACAGTGAAGTAAAATTTTTGTTGTCTAGGTAATGTCTAAAGACAATGAAAGTAGACACAAGCAGGTACACGTCGAAAAAAAAGGCAGCAGGGGTAACTTTAAAACTAGTTAAAAGAAACATACATGAGGTTACATTTCCATCCTCCCTCCCACAATAACTAATCCTGAATTCCCATGCTTTAAAGTGTAATTAGTTATTGAGATTTCTATTTCTCTATCGTGAGCATTATGCGGAAAATCCTCCTGAAAGGAAAAGATAACTAAAAAAAATAAGTAATTGTAAATTAGAAGCTTTGATCAAACAGGGAAAAGGAAAAACAAAGCTACTAAACCTACAGATTAGTTTCCAATAGATTCTTGAGATTGTGAGCAAAGCACATCACTGACCAACCAGAAGTAACTACCACCAACACATGTTTCAGTAATTGTGAGTAAAGCTTATTTATTTTATCAATTACAGCAGCTGCCATAGCCACTGCACGATGACAAGATGCAATACGAATATTATCAAGTAGTAGAGACACCTTTGCCAGCACTCCTGTTTCACTAAACCCCTCATCCACTATCCAATATCTAACAAAATTAATTCTCATTTAATCCAAAAAAACTGAAGAAAGTGCTATATTAGAGCGAGATGTTAACCTGAATTTTAGCATCATGATTAGCAACAAGCACTTCCTTCTTTCCATCGCCAATTAAGAAAGCACCAGTCATCAGCTTCCAATATGCTTTGTGAAGGTGTGAGCTACAAGATATCAGAGGAGACTTGGTCGATGTGTTATATTGGATGGCCGTGGGGATCTCTACGTGATGTCTATAACTTTTGCTTCTCGGATGATTTAATGTGATGATCTTTTTTTTAAAATTAATAAAATTAATATCATAAAAGACAATAACTGATGCAAAGTACAAAGCCAAGAATATTAACATATAAATAAATTTACACATGAGTTTCATAGTGTAGAGTTACGTAAGTTTTAAAATTTAAGTTTGTGAGTTATCAATGTTGTATTTATGGTTTTTATATAACGTGTAAGATGCAAAGCCCTATATAAGGAGCTTAGTTTCATATTTTGTAAATCATCAAGAACCGAAAAACTAAATAGAATAAAACTTGACTTTCTTCCTTAGAGAATATTTTTCTTTGCTATACTTTTTATTAGCATTGCCTCTAGCTTCCTCCAACAAAATGGTATCCGAGCCAAGTTAAAATCTTAGTTTTTTTTAGTGTTTGAGAGACCCTACCAAAAATATCAGCAATAATGTTTCCTTCACTTTCCCCCAACTTACAAAAACCAATTACAAATATTGGTGCATCAAAATGAAAGTCCTTTTAGGAGCCTAAGACGTTTGGGACATTGTTGAAAATGGCTACGTAATCCCGGTCCCAACTGAAAATGCACAGACGAAAAGAGATAGTTTTCATAAGAGTCATAGGAGTGATCAGAAGGTTCTCAGTTTAATCCATCAAGGATTGGATAATGTGATGTTTGAGAAGGTAGCGCAAGTAACTTCCTCTAAACAAGAATTGATATACTACGAGTTTCACCTCAAGGAGATGAGGAGGTACAAAAGGTGTGGTTGCACATAATAAGGGAAGAATTTAAGATGATGACAATGAAGGAGACAAAAGTAATTATTGACTATTCCTCATGAGTATGGTATCAGATGCTGCAGTATGGAGAAAAAATTGAAGAATAGAGGATTGTCGAAAAAATTCTACAATCGTTATTATCAAAGTTTTGACTACATCAAAGTCATGATTGAAGAATCACATGATTTAAGTGCAATGAGCGTTGATTAAGTTGTTGGTTCATTGCAAGCACGTGAGGAAAGATTAAGTAGACATAAAGATGAATTTGTAGAGAAAGCCTTGGTAGCAAAGGCCTCTTTTTCAAAAAATGAAAATAACTAGTCAATTCTGAAGAGGGAGTGGTAGAGGTTGTGGAGAAAATGGAAGAGGAAGAGGATGTGGTAGAAATAACCAATTTGGAAGAGGTGATAATAATGAGGAAAACAACCAGTCCACAAGAGGCAGAGGTTGTAGACGTGGTCGAGGACAAGGAAGAGGCCACTGGAGATAAAAAGATGGACGAGGCATGTCCATTTTGCAATGTTACAGTTGCTTGAATTATGGCCACTATGCATCAAAATGTAGGAATATACCTACGCAAGTGGACAAAGCTTCCAACAACATACAAGAGGAGGTTGCAGGTATTACGATATTGCTCACCTGCAAAGGTGAATTGAGTCCTGATAATAACATATGTTATCTTGTAAACAAAGCAAGTAATCATATGTGCGAAGATAAGAAATTGTTCATAGAGTTGGCCTAGTCCTTCAACGAAAATATTGTTTTTCGAGATTCACCGAAAGTTCCCATTAAAGAATGGAGAGCACCAATCCATCAGCAACGTGTATTATGTTCCAAATCGACAAAGTAATATTTTAAGTTTGGTATAACTGGTGGAGAAAAATTACCAAGTTCACATGGTGAATCGAAAGTTGTTGCTGTTGAATGACAAGAAGGAAGTGTTAGCAAGTGTGCTTATATCAAGGAACAAGATGTTTACACTCAACATCAAGAAGGATGTAGCTAAGTGCTTGAAAGTGTGTGTGAATGATTCTGATTGGTTGTGGCATTTAAGATTCGGACATCTCAACTTTGGAGGAATGAAATTAATGAGTCAAAAGAAGATGGTACATGGTCTTCCCTGAATTGATAAATCCCACAAATTTTGTGAAGGATGTCTTGTTGGAAAATAATTAAGAACCATTTTTCCAAAAGATTCCATGTCGAGAGCTAGGGCACCACTCAAGCTCATTCATACCTATGTTTGTGGACCAATTACTCCAATATCATTTCGAGATAATATATATTTCTTGCTATTCATTGATGATTATATCAGAAAGACATGGGTTTATTTTTTGAAGGAGAAATTTGAATTCTTTGAAGTGTTTGAGAAATTCAAGGTGCTCATTGAGAAAGAAAGTGACTATCACATCAAGGCCCTAAGATTTGATAGAGGGAGAGAATACACATCCAATGAATTCAAAAGATTCTATGAAGAGCATGGAATCTGCCATTTCTTGTTAGTCCAAAGATTACCTGAACAAAATGGCATTGCCGAAAGAAAGAATCAAAAGTGCTTGACATGGTCAAAAGCATGTTAAAGAGCAATAATTTGCCCAAGGAGTTGTGGGAACAAGCTAGTGATTATGTTGTGTATATCCTGAACCGGTTCCCGATAACAAGTGTTCTTGATATGACACCCAAGAAGCATGGAGTGGGAGAAAGCCCATTATCTCTCATTTTCGTGTTTTTGTAAGATTTACACATGTTCACATTGAAGATGAAGAACGAAGAAAGTTGGATGACAAAAGTAGAAAATACTTATTCATGGGATACTTGGAATTTTCAAAGGGACATAGGATGTTTAATCCTGATACAGAAAAAATTATCATCAGTAGAGATGTGACTATTGAAGAAGTAGTATGGAATTGGAACGAACACAAGGAGAAGAATTATATTTTTTCATCTTTTCACAATGGATGATCATGAACCAGAGGAGGTAGCCACAACATCAACATCAAATACTCCTAGTACAAGTGCATCTCCTAGAAATGATGTAAGTAGTATTGAAAGCTCTAATAAAGGGCCAAGAGGGCTTTGAAACATTAGAGATCTTTATGATGCCACTAGAGATCTTAGTGAAGAATTTACTCTTTAGTGTCACCTTATTAATAGTGAGCCAATCGATGCAAAGGAAGGTATGAAAGATGTGAGTTAGAGAAAAGCCATGGAGGAGGAGATCCAGGCTATAGAGAAGAATAAGACATGGGAGTTAACTAAATTTCCAGTAGACAAAAAATTCATTGATGTCAAATGGATATTGAAGGTTAAGAAAGATGCTAATAAAGAAATTGTATGACATAAGGCGAGATTAGTTACGAAGTGATATAGTAAAAAACTCGATATTGACTATGATGAAGTTTTTGCACCTGTCGCAAAGGTGGTGACTATCAGGCTAGTGATCTCATTTGGTGCTCAAAATGGATGTAAGATCCATCAAATGGATGTCAATTCGGCATTTCTAAATGGATACTTGGAAGAGGAAATTCATGTCCAACAAACGCTTGGTTACATTATCAAAGGGCATGAAGAAAAAGTGTTAAATCTGAAGAAGGCACTGTACGAACTCTAGCAAGAACCGAGAGCCTGGAATAGCCACATTGACAAATGCTTTCAAGAGAACTATTTTGTCAAATGCCCATATAAATATGCAAGTATGTGAAAGTGAAGAATGGAGACATGTTGCTTATTCTTTCACATGGATGATCTTATATTCATCGGTAACAATCCTTGGATGTTTGTTTCAAGAGGACAACGAATCATGAGTTTGAGATGACTGATATTGGGTTAATGTCATACTATTTGGGCATTGAAGTGAATAAGAATAATGATAGGGTTTATGTATCTCAAAGTAGATTTACCAAGGTGATCTTGAAGAAGTTCAAGATAAAGTATTTCAACCCTATCAACACTCCGGTCGAATGCAGTTTAAAATTGACCAAAGATGAAGATGGGGAAAGAGTAAACCCAACCGTATTCCCTTATAGGAAGTTTGAGATATTTGACATGCACTAAGCCTGATATATTATATGCAGTTGGGCTAATAAGCAGGTACATGGAAGCACAAAGAGAGTCTCATTGTAATGTAGCAAACAGAATACTCTGTTACATGAAAGGTACGACTATTTTTGTACTGCGCTACTCGAAATATGACACGTTCTAGTTAATTGGACACAGTGATAGTGATTGGGGTGGTGATAAGAATGATCGAAAGAGCACTAGTGGATTTGTATTATTTCTTGGTGATATAACAGTTTTATGGAGTTCGAGGAAGCAGCCAATCGTGATGTTGTCAACTTGCGAATTTGAATATATTGTTGCAACATCATGTGTGTGTCATGCTATATTGTTAAGAATATTGTTGAAGGAGCTTCAAATAACACAACATGATCCAACAGATATTCTAGTCGATAACAAATTAGCACTAACGTTAGCGAAGAATCCAGTCTTCCATGATTTATGTAAGCATATTGACACAAGATATCTTTTCATACGAGAATGCATCCAACAAAAGGAAGTGACACAGAAATATTTGAAGACATGAGATCAAATTGCGGACATCTTTACGAAGACACTCAAAGGTGACGTGTTTAACCAGTTTCAAGCATTGTTGGGTGTTTTCAAAAATTAAATTTAAGAGGGAGTTAAAACTGATAAACTTTATTTCATAAAAGATAATAACTGATTGCAAGTAGAAAACCAAGAAAGTCAACATACAAATAAATTAACGCATGAGTTTCATAGTGTAGAGTTACGTAAGTTTTGGAATTTAAGTTTGTGAGTTTTCAATGTTGTATTTATGGTTTTTATATTACGTGTAAGATGCAAAGCCCTATATAAGGAGCTTATATTCATATTTTGTAAATCATCAAGAAGAGAAATAATAAATAGAATAAAATTTGAGTTTCTTCCTTAGAGCATTTTTTTTCTTTGCTATACTTTTTTATTAGCATTTCCTCTAGTTTCCTTCAATACTTTTTGGGATCTTACTCACTAAGTAAAGCCATCAAAGGAGAGATAAATCGATCCATGAGGAAATAAATCATTCATTGGCTCCTTACTCTTTGGAACAGCCTCACAATGGAGGTTGAGGTTGTGCTCGTGGTCATTCATTGTACCAAAAAATTGTGTCATATCTTAACCTTGTCATCAATCTTATTCAAATGAATGCAATGTGCTATTTGGCAAAACATCAAACAAATAAGCGAAATGGTTATTCTTATTCATGGATATATTATCTTCGTAGGTTATGTTATTTGCATCAAAGACATCGAAAATGGAAACAAGAAAATCATCATCATCTTCAAAAATTAAGGCAACCGATGCAACTATCATGCATTCTCATTCTTAATTAACAAAACTATGCAGGTGAATTGTTATCTAAGGCGAAACTAATGGATTCAAAGGGTATTTCTACACCTGCTACTCATTTGTCCAAGCTTTCGGTCAAATGGAGTCCTCTGTTTGAGAATGCCACACCATATCGGAGTCTTGTTTGTGGACTTTAGTACCTTACTACCACACGGCCAGACCTTGCATTTGCCATCCATAGAATCGGTTATAACAACACTGGCAAGCATTGAAGCACATTTTCCGGTATCTCAAAAGCTCGTCAAGTTGTGGTATTGCTTCACTCCGCGACAAAATCTACATCTCAATGCCTTTCTAGATTCCTACTGGGCTAGGGGATCGATAAGACCGCTGATCCACAACTGGATTTGCTATTTATCATGGCATGAATTTGAGTACCACTTATCTTACGGTCAATCCGGTCTTCCATCATCGCACGAAACACTTGGAGTTGGAATTTCATTTCGTGAGTAAAATAGTGGCAAATAAACAATTGTTCATTTATATATATATATATGATCACTCACATTAATCGTGAGCTGATGTTTGTGTATTTGAAACAACCTTCTTTCCTTTATAATTTACTGTAAGAGTTTGATAAAAAGAGGTATATATTACGGTGAGTTGACATCATTTCAGTCTTATGAAAGTGGTAATGATATTGGGACCCAGTTAATTTACTTCAGATGCTCCAATAGGATTAGTTCAAGCATGAGACTAGATGTGTAAAAAACATTTCATAGCTTTGGGTTCGAGTTTTGCATCTCTTTATATATGAGAAACAATTTTTAATTTTTTTCTAAAATTTTCGTAAGTGTCCCAAATTCCAGAAAGTTTTTTATTCAATTCGATACTCATTTTCAGCGTAAAATGAATTGTATTTAATTCCTTTTGAAAATTGATTCCTAATAAAGGTAAAAAGAAAAAAAAAAAGTAAATTTTGAAATTGAGGTTATACCTGAAAAGTAAATCACAAGAACGGATAATAGAGAAAGCATACATTTTCCTGGAGGAGTTGAAAATGGATGATAGAGAAGCATACATTATCCTCAAGGAAAGCAACTATAACTACCGGATGAACACGGCAGTGCTATTCGTTTTTTGCTTTAGCAAACAGTTTGCTTCCAATAAAGCTGGAAGAGTATGTGTGGTCTTTTTAAGGATGTAACTGAAAACTTAAATCCTTAAAAAGACCAGACATATTCTTCAGCTTCGTTGTTAATTCATCACCGGATTTATATGACTGCCTCCAGGCCACCACATCGAGGCGAACGGGACTCGTGCTGCTATTGAATATTTATTTCCAATTTGTGGTTTAGTGTGGTTTTAGGGTACACTAATTTGTTAGATATAATATTGTGATAAGGTGAGTCATGCAAACATATGGAAACAGGTAATGACCCATAATTATTTAACTCATTTTTTTTTATAAAAATCTAATTTTGAAAGGATAAATAATTATAATATCCCTGAATTTTAATAAAATACACTAGTAATTCTATGTGTTTTGAAAAATTACTTATATTTTTCTATGTTTTGATATTGTCATGCTATAATCTCCTTGTATATTAAATAATGTGTTTTTTTTATCAAAGTTGTTAACATAATAAGTATTAGTTGGTATATTTATTTTTATTTTATTAGTATTACGAAGTTTATAATCATAGAAAGTTTTTTTTTTTGTAATTTATTTAGACATTTTTGTAACTTTCAATGTCTGATCACACAGGATGATATAATAGTAAAAAACCTTTTAAAGCCATTATAATCTCTAACATTCTAAGATATAGTATATAAGACTAGTTTTTGTTAAAAAAAATATATTTTTTTAGAAATTCAACACAAAAAAGGATAATATAAAATACAAGGAGGTTATAGTATGACAATGATAAAATAAAAGGAAGTATAAGTAATTTTTCAAAACACGGGGATTAGGTACCAATGTATTTGGTCAAAACACATGAAAATTATAATTATTTACCCATTTTGAAATAAAGCGTACCCCACCAAATAAACAAAATGCTAAAATTAAAATAACAAAATCTCACCGCAATAAAAAATAAGAAAAACTTGTCAGATGAACAAGAAGAAAAAATAATAGCAATTATGCATCATATATTTTTTAAGGTTCACCGCATCCTTTCAAATATTTACAACCATAAAACTCGAGAGTGTTTCATAACACTAACCAGTTTTTACATAGCTGAATTGATATTATTTATAAGAGATAGATTTAAGTATCGAATGTGTAAGATCGACTTGTGTCTTTGATTAGAAATAATGGACTCCAGCTTAGCAAAAAATATTATCAAAATCATGTAGTGTAATATCTAATCCACGATTGAAGAAATCAATTGTAAATTGAAGGATCAATACCATATTATAAGTTAATAACTTCACGCAAGAAATAAAAAATTATGTAAGAAATTGGTAGGAGAAGAGAATAGGAAGTCTAATAAAAAGATTCTTTTCCTACATCTAGGAAAAATTATTAGAGAGGTGATGAGAAGGTATGGAAAGAGATAGGTAAAGTTTATTAATTCCTCAATAAGAGAAATTTGGCTTTATTGACTCCTTTTTCAGTAGACATGTTAAATGGGTTAGTTGGGCCGTACTCAGGCTATATTTAATGGACATTTTTCACAAAAGTAGGATTAGAAAAACATAATTTACCTAAATTTTCATTAATTGTAAAAAGCTTTAACTAATTAGATTTAATTGTATTTTTGTTTATATTTATCAACGATAACTTTCTCTATATTAATTAATTTGAATTTCTTAACTTAAAAGATCAAATTTTTCAAACCGTTAATTTTTTAAAATGATTCTTTAGAACATTTTGTTCGTTTAATTTTTATTGTTAAAACAATATCTAACTCAATATACTTTTGATAAAAAAATTGAAAACTAAAACTGGTATAATTCATAACATATGAGTTTGCATATTGGTATAATGTTCATTATACTATATTTCTTTATACGTGATTTTTTCCAAGTGATATAATGCATCTTATACAAGTTTATGATTTGGTATGATGTTCATTATACCAGATTTTTGGTATAAAGAAATTTGGTTTAATGAACATTATTCCAAAATACAATCTCGTATAATATGAATTATACCAATTTTTCTCTAAAGTATATTGAATTGGATATTGTTTTAAAGATAAAAATGAAACAAACAAAATATTTAAAAGAATCACTTCGAGGAATTTAAAGGTTTGAGAGATATGGTTGTAATAAATTAAAGAATTCAAACTAATTAAAAAGAGACAAGGTTGTTATTAGTAGGGGTGTAATTCAAGTATAAGTTCAAATAAAAAATACAGTAAGACAAAAACAATAATATATGTTGTTTGGGATAAAATCATAATTAAATGTAATTAGTTAGCATTCCTTGCAATTCCCTATCTCTAATTTGGTGGACATGAAATTGTGTTATGCATGTCCAATTCAACCTGTATCAATAATATATTTAAATCTAATTGATGGGTAATTAAAGCATATGCTTGAAAAAATAAGATTTTATTACTTTTACATCAAGAATGAAGTATTATTAACCTTGTCATTTCATTAGAATATATTTTTTCTTTTACCCTTTTCCTTTATTGACTTCGATTACCTCTTGTAACTACCTTCCCTCTCCTATTAAATTTCACAACTCCAAACGCCCATATCTCACAAATCGTTGATTTTTTCGAATCTGATGCATAGAAATATTTTGTTCTTCTTAATTTCATCTTTAAAAAATGACATGCACTTCAAACTATTTGAAAAAACTTATAATGTATTGCAATATTATACGTTGTATAATAATAATAAAATATATTATTTATTACCTTTTTTATAAATGCATTATACATGGTATAAGAATGGTATAATGTTTTTAAAAAAGACTATATAAAATACATTATAACAATCTTATGTCATGTATAACACCTTCATGAAAAAGATTATAAACTAGTATTATACCACTATTATACTATGTATGAGACTGCGATAAAATTTTTTTTACTAGAAATTAGTGACATCTGTTGTAAACATAAAGGGGGTATGTAATATATAAATACATTATACAACTATTATAACATGTATAAGATCTTTCATACCAGGTTTAAGGTCTTTATGCCATGATTTTTATGGGAAAATATGTTATGAACATAAAGGAGAAACTAATTATATAAATACATTAAGCAACTCTTACATCATGTACAATGTCTTCATGAAAATTCAGTAAAAAATGACATTATACCACAATTATACCATGTATAAGATTGTGAAACATAATTTTTTTTAAAAAAAATTAAAGTGTATGCCATTTTAAAAATAAAATTAAGACGAACAAAATATTTCAAAGCGTCGATTAGAAAAAATCAACTATTTGTGAGATAAGAACGTTTGAAGTTGTGAAATTCAAATTAATTAAGAGAGAGAAGATACTTAAAAAGGTTGACAAGTCAACATAAAAAAATGGTAAAAAGAAAAATATTTCTTTTTTTCATGTAAAAGGAAAAATAGACGTCACGAGATTCATTCAAATGTGGTTTATTTACAAGCTCTGCTAGGGTTTCTTCCCCTTAGCCACCATTTCTCTTTTCCAACCTTTTCTTATCGGGATTCTCTCCTTCTGATCGATTTTTTCTCTTCTTTATTCTTTCATGGATCTTTCGAACGTGACTTTTATCACTGAGCTTTTTGAAATTCAAGTTGCAGATAAAAACCTTATATCCGTCCAAAACCTTACTAAAAAACCTAAAGAAAATCTAACGAATAAATCTAAGCTATCCTATGTGCAGGCTACAGCTGATCAAGAGGTAGTAATCACACCTATCTCAGGCTCTGTTATCAAAGAGAAAGGTGATATCAAGGCCTATTAAAGCCTCAAACCCATTAGAAGATCCAAAAACTACATGGGCCAAACAAATGTACACCTCGGCACCACTACGTGCCGAGACCATGTCAGCACGACATCTCGCTGAGGTATAGAACCAAATTAATTAACCTTCGACATTACCCACCGCCATTTCACCGAGACATCACCCTCAGAACCCACTACTCTGACGTTTCTCTCTCCTCTGCCGCATTAAATGCATTACCAACTGGCAGAGATGAATCATTTAATGCTCCGACGGCGGACAAGACCTCCAAGCAGCGGGCCACATGTGTACCTCTTACAAATGGGTCCCTCATGATATCACTACACACAAATCCTATAAATGGCAAGTCTCCAACTGGAAAAATGGTACGTAATCATAAAAGAACTTTACTAAGACCCCTTTACTCTGACCACTGACAAGACCGTCGGAGGATCTTCGTCGGAAACACTTCCGGCCGAAGGTTTGTTTTGCAGGATCTTTGAAGACTCGGTAAGTGAGAGATCGCCTAAGAAGGATATCACAACCTAAGAAGGATATCAGATGTCAATGTCTATCATGATGCTTTCTTATCCATTTTCTTTGCAAATATCCAACCATCTCTATCCTTCCATTTTTTTAATTAGTTATTTAATTGTAATACTTATCATCAAACTTCTACTATTTTAAAAATTGTGATTTTTTGTTTGGTACTAATTCTTTGGGATTGAAAAATAATTTTCAATATATATTTTTACATGAATCCATAATCCATATGTCAAAATGTGTATGTATGTATTTTTCGTATATAAAAAATAATTGTTTATATCATACAATTTTTGAAATTGACAGCCCCAAATATTCTATTGAAAAATTGATATTTATAGCAGAAAAATTAACATAAGCCTTCAACAAGAATTTTCTGTTTCTTGCAGAAAAAGTAAAAGAATGATTATAATTTCATTTTCTCTAATTACATTTGCCTTGCGAATGACAACAACTACAAGGACTTTATTTTTTTTTAATCTTTTTTTTTTCTGAAAGAGCTGTATGCTCCGCTTAATATTATTAATTAACGAGTTTTGAAAAAAAAAATACATAAGTAAGAAATAGCATTTTGAATGAAAGAATGTGTACTATTTGCTTTATGATTTTTTTATATTCATTATTCATAGAATCTTATCATTTATCATTAGTAAAAATCTTATCATTTTATGACTTGATCACCGTATTTGTAAAACGACAAATTATATTATAAAAATATAAATTAATCCAAATATGGCCACTTACCAAACATTGAAAACTAAATTCTATAAAATCTCCCTTTATTTGAACTAACTAAAATTATATAGTACAAATTTTCACCGTAATTATATCTAGTTATGTAAATAAAAGATCACTAATCCTACAAATTGGCAATTTGTTGGTGTTAAGTAGACCTGTTCGTGGGCCAGGTTACCCGCCCGGCCCAGCCCGAGCCCGCTTCAATGGGCCGGGCTTGGACATTCATTATTTAAAAAGCCCGGTCCGAGCCCGAACTCGTCAAACTCCGAAAATTTATGGGCCGGGCTTGATTTTTATATAAATACCCGAGCTCGGCCCGACGAATAATTTTATTTATTTAGTATATATATATACATTAAATTAATTATTTTAAGATTTTATATTTTATCCTATTAAATTTTTATACTTGATTACATGTTACTAAATGTTAAAGATTTTAAGTAAACAATGTAATTATATTTAAAATTTAAACATATTTTAACTTTTTTTAATATTTTTTCTATTAATTTAATAAAAAATATTATAACAAAAAAATATTCATGGGTTTGGACCGGGTTTGAGAATGACTTTGCTAGCCCGATCCAAGCCCGGTCTAAACCTGAAGTTCTAAAATACGAGCTTGGATTAATATTTTTTGTAAAAAATCCGACAAGCCTGACCAGCCCGCTTGACGAACAGGTCTAGTGTTAAATGGATTAAATAAAATATTAATGCATTTGGTTGGTGGAGAAAATGATTACCGAGTAGAACTTGGATCCCTATCCTATCCTACCAAGGAATCAATCACCTAAAAAAAAGAAATCAATTTCAATTTCCTTTTCAATAACATAGTTAATTGTTTATTGGTAATAAAATAGGAAAAGGATGATTTGGATTACCCAAAAATAGACGCAAAATAGAATGTCGTTTACTTTGCTGCTGTTTTGGTGAAGTGGTGGACTCATTTACGGCCGCCTACTTTTTTTGAAGTTAAAGTATTGATGTTTTTCCCGTTATTTTATAAATAAAGTGAAAGTGAATCAATGAACTAACAAGTAATATCACTTTTACTCATGCAAGCATGAAATGTTAAAATATCACAGGTAATCGCTCAATCACCTAAAACCATTCCCACATTCTTCGAAATCCTTTTGATTCGTCAAGTCTTTAAAAACATTTCAAATTGGCCTATATTTCATATATTCATCCTATCTTAATATTTGTATTAACTCGTAATCAATTTTTTATTTGGGGTGTATGTTTTAGTGTTCTGCAGGAGATTTTGATTCTAAAATGTTTTAATTATTCAGAGTGCAACATCCCATTAGGGAATAAAATTTTGTACGATACCAAGCTCTATTTTTGACATTTATACAACATACTCTTCACAAGGTCACATTAGATTAAAATCCCAGGATATTATTTAGGACAGTAGCGGCAAAGAGAATACAAAAAAACCAGTCATACGTTGGAGAAGTACTTTCTGATACAAGAAAACACAAAGGACAAAGTGGAATATTGAAATAAATCATTTCTACCATTCCATTTTTCACCTTGCACACATGAACCCCAAACCAAATTTCACTAACATCCAAACTACATGTCACTATCTCATAGCTGTCTTTACCATAAGATACCAAAATTTCAATTATCATTCTTCAATCCAAAAACATAACATTCACGTTGTTTTTCCCTCCTCTCCCACATGGCATATCCACCCACATTCAAAATTCAAAATTATAACTCAATTGAACTACAAGAGATCACAATATTTAAAGAAGAGTTTTACACCATTAAATTTACACAAATTTTACAGGCAATATTCAGAACAACAATATTGTCGCACAATTGAGACACATTTGAAGTTCCACAATTCAAAATGCGTCTATCTGTCCAATTCATCCCACCAAAAACTATTCTTTCCAGTACGTTTGTATCCAATAAACAAATACACCCCAAGAACTAATAAATAAATTATAAATAAATTTCCCCAGCCCAGACTTTATAAAAACAAAAACAAAAAAAAGGAAAAAAAACTTGATTTTCAAGAAAAGATTAAAGTCATCCTTCACAGTTTCTTGTGCAAGTTATTCCATTGTATTGCAAACGATGAGAGAAATTCAAATCCCACAATGGAATCGTGCAAACAAAGCTCATTCTGAAAGGGGTTTAATCTTGGACCTGTAGAGAAGCTTCTTCTTCTTTGAGCTCTGGTTATCAATGGTGAGAGCCACCTTGCCTGATTCGCTGATCTTGAAGTTATCGCAAACCACAGGCTCATCCGCTGGGCTAACCTTTCTGGGCTTCGATACAAGAACGGTGTAACCGCCCTCTGCACCAGGCACAAATTCAGCTCCATAGCTCACATCCCAACCCAAAACCCGAAGCTCCCATACCAAAACACACCTCTGCAAATCCTTATCCAAGTTAGAATTCTACTTGCATTCTTGAATTCAACAAATTTGGCAGCTAAGATATGCAAAACAAACCTCGGAGAAGGAGAACTCAATTGTGTGTTTGCTCGTTGGCTTGATTGTGACCTCGGTAACAGCATCGACATCGGTGAATTCCTGTTCCCCTTCCTTGCTGAGGCCACCGAACTGAACTGGCACTCTTTCAGCTGGAATGTATCTGTTGGTTTATCAAAATCAAATACAGAATTTAATGAGCAGGACATGAATAAATTCGGCAATAACTAACAGTTGAAAAGGGTTGTATTTCTTACTTGAGAAGGGTTTCAGCAGATTTGGATGGACCAGCAAAGACAAATTTGCTCTTGGTCCTCTGTGTCAGGAATGGACTAATCATCCTATTAAACGCAAGATACCACCATGGAACATTGATGAAGACCTTCAAAATACCAAAATCCAATATCCAATATCAAACTAAGATTTATAGATTCTTATAATGGATTTAAATTAAAATAAATAAACAATTGATTAGTTAATGATATATACTGATCACTGAATTACCTGTCTAGCAACGAATTCAGGGTAGTTATCTTGAAGCAAAGCAACAGCTTGGTTTGTGGCCTGCCTGAGCTCTCTCTTAGCAGGGCCAGGGGAGTTCTTGAGATCATTGACTTGAACGATGGTGCTAATTCCATTGGGACTGAAATCAAGCTTCCTGATGCTCTTTTCGAGAAGCTGAATTCTCCACCGGAGAAATTTCACGCGCTTCTCCTCATCGGAAAAGCAGTTCTGATACAGCTCCTTGTCCTGGAAAGCACCATAAACATTGTAGCAGACAGGGTGACCTTCCTTATCAACGCCGTGCATAAACACGGCCTTCTCCAATTCATTTCCTAGGTCTTCTTCAAGCAGAGCATCGATTCCGAATTCTTTTCTCCACTGGACGGTATTTTTGAGCATAGTGAAAGCATCCTTCACCTTGAAATCCCTAGCTCTTAGGAATTTCAAGAGGATCACATCACTTCTCTCGTCTTCGAGAAGTTTTATTCCCCAAATTGAAACTTCCTCCGGAGGCGGTGGTGGAAGAGCCGGAGTTTCCTCCGTTTTAGGCTCCTCCGCCGGAGCTTCTGCTTCAGGTTCAGTAGATGCGGCTGCAGCTGGATCCTCGGCCGTAGGAGTAGCAGAGGAAACCGCTACGACGGATTCCTCAATCGCTTCGACTGTCTTAGCTCCGTCCTCATCCACAACGATTGTCACAGTCGCGACCACCTCTTCAGCGACAACAACAACAGGTTCCGCCGGTTTCTTCTCTTCCTCCTCCTTGACATCAACCTTTTCCTCCTCTTTGGCTTCAACAGCTGGCGCCGCCGCCGCCTCTTCAGGCTTAGGCTCTTCGCTAGTAGATGCAGCGGCGGCCGGAGTCTCCTCAGAGTTTTCGACTTCAACCTTCTCCTCCTCCTTCACATCATCGACCTTCTCCTCCTCAGTTTTCTCAGGCTCGGCAGGCTTCTCCTCTTCCTTAGCCGGCGGCGGCGGAGGTGGAGCAGTGAACTCGTGCTTATTAAGCGCCTCTTGGACGAGGTTTTTCAAATCAGCAAGAGCTTTCTTCTGAGCCTCAGGCAAATCAGAAACAACATTAGATTCCTCCTTGAAAGAGACAGATTGACCAATTTTGGCATCATCAGCAGTAGGTTCTTTAGGTTTTTCAGCTTCTTCTTCCACAACAGAAGCGACTTGTTCTTCCTCAACAACAGCAGTAGAAGGTTTTTCCGGCTCAGGTTCAGGAGCCGGAGGCAGGTCTTTCTCGGTAACCGCAACGACTTCCTCAGCCGTAGACGACGGAGCTTCGGGGGCGGCAGCAGCTGGCTTAGTTTCCTCAGCCATGGCCGATGATGATGATGATGAAGATGATGAAATAAAGAATTGGATTAGCGTTGAGAAAGAGAGATTAGCAGAAGTAATTAGAAAGATAGGAAAAGGGGGTTTAGGTTTGAAAGATGGTTTAGAAAGAAAGAGAGAAAGAGGGAAGGGCTTAAAAGGAAGAAAATAAGTGGGAACTGTAGGGATGAAAACCAGACTGTCAGAGCGGTTTGCCAGCTGCTATCTCCCACTTTGTTTTAGTGGACCCCATTTCTACCCATTTACCGTTATGTTACCATTTATTCACACCATTACTTTAATTTTTCCGTTTAAATTAGGTTTTCAATTATTCAAACTGTTGTTTTGTTCCCAAAACTCTTCTCTTCGTAATTACGTATAACTAAATTTAATTGAATTATAGTTGAAGACAGGCCTGAAACGATGTACAACATATTCTACATTTTCTATTTCTCAAGTGTTGAGTTTAATTATTTTATTCATTTTTCAAACTTCATTTTATAATATTTTTTCAAACATCCTTCCCATTTTTCAATTCTCAAATTAAATTCATTTGTTTATAATAAAATTTTATTGTTAAATTAATAAAAAAATAATAAAACAAAAATTAAAAACAATGAGGAATGCATATTTCCCCATATTTGGGGATTTCCCTTTTTGGGATATACCCCATATTGGAAATGGGGTAAATAATTATAACCTTCCTATGTTTTGAATAAAAACATACCTCCCTATATTTTAAAAAATAATTTACACCTTCCAACGTTTTGTCTTTTTCATACTACAACCTCCTTGTGTTTGAAATTATCTCATTTTATATCAAATTTTTTAACACAATATATGTTTATAAATAAAAATTGGTCCTATATATCAAATTAAATTCATTTTTTATTAATAAAAAAATAATAAAATTAAAATTAGAAACAATAAAAAGTAATATCATTTTAATTCATCTTCCAAAATGAGGAACGTGTATTTCCCCATATTTGGGGATTTCCCTTTTTGGACATACCATATTGGAAATGCCTCAAACCTTATTTAACAGAATTTACAGTATTTTTTCCAACCATTATTCTCATTTTTCAATACTCAAATCAATTTCATTTAAAAATAATAATATTTTATTATTAAACTAACAAAAAGAATAACAACACAAAAACTAAACAATAATAAAAATAATAATTTGGGAAATAGATTTATTTCTCATATTTGAGAAACCCTTTTTTGAAATACACTATATAAGGAAATTATTAAATTTAACCATTTCTTTAAGTTCATTTTTAATTTTGTAAAATTTTCCAAATTGAGATTCACTGTAATTGTCCTAATTAAAAATTTAATAATGGTAGCAAAAAGATCATCAATTACTTTGAAAATAAACACAATTCCAATGAAAATACCTACCAAAAATAATGAAGCTGATATTTGTTTCTTAAAACTATTGTTCTAAAATGTTATAATATTTCCGAAACAAAATGTCATCATCAACAAAATACTCTCAATAAATTAAATAAAGGTGTAGATAAGTTTTTTGCAATTATTTCAGTACAAGAGACATAAGTTTACATTATTTCAATATGGTGACATTTTATGCAATTGCTGAAAAAAAAGTGTGCCCATAATATGTATAAAATGTTAAATAAAGAACAAGAACCATATTATGAAACGAATGATTTAAAAAAATACATGTAACTGTCCATAGAAACATATACATACAGCTAGGGATGGCAATAGACCGGATCTGGATCTGATTTGGATCCATATTTCTATCATTTCAAGGTTAGCCCAAGGTAGATGGTACTTGTATCAGCCTTGAAATGATGGAAATATAGGTCCAGATCAGATCTAGATGACCCATTGCCATCCCTACATACAACTCCTTTTTATGAACTTAAGGAAATTCTACGTGACAACGGTGATTAATGTGAGGAAAGTGGTTGTTTGATTTTATTAAAAGAGAAAAGAAATTAGTTATATGTTTAAGTGAATATTTAGAATAACATTTTTGAATGTTAAGAAAATTTAAATTATACTGTATGATATTTATCCAGAAAGAAAATAGTTTTTCTATTGTATAATGAAACTACTATTTCATCCATTAATGTCCAAGATACACTCTCCGGCGAGATTTCATTCTTCAGGATGTAATTCTGCTTATAAAACAACCTTTGGTCGGACTTCCGGCGTTAGCACTCCGACGATCAAGTTAGTGTTAATGTAGGAGAGAAAATAATAGATAAAGAGAATGTATTGAACAAGATACCTGAGAAATGAAAAGTAATGGGGATTTTATAGGAATTTAGTGCCTACATGGCAAACGGGGCATACCAAGTTTGCTCTTATGTTGGTTGGTTGCCTGTCACATGAGGCCCGTAGCCAATGAGACGGCTGTCGTACAAGTTGGAATGGCAGAGCTAATTTACGGATTTGACACGGTCGGATCCTGGGAAAAAGGCAGATACGTGATCCTCTCTCCTCCAAGTAAAGTTTTCAACGGTCCCTTAGAACCACTGACAAAAGCGTATCTCACAACACGTCATCTTGGCACGGTCGATAGCTCACCCAAACTCACAAGACGGACCTCCCTAGGACGATCCCTTATAATACTAAGAAAGGGGGCTCAGCCATGGTTGCTGAAGACGGAGGGTCGGCCATCAATGACGTCTATTGTTCACTGTTATCACCCATTTTACATATTTTAAATTATATTGTATATAACTTATCTAGAAAGAAAATAGTTTTTCTATTGTATGAGATTTGATTGAACAGTAAAATAGTTAGTTTGTCAAAAAGAAAAGTAAAGATAAATTCCACACCTGGTTGTAAATTATTTAAATTCCATAAAGGAAATTAGTTTCCAGCAAAGATTCTATAGAGATTAGGGTTAAAATTTATATTGATTCTAAAGATATCCAGAGTTCCTTAATTATCAACATATAGTTATTTAAAAATAATTAAAATATATATTTGAAAATACAAGTGGAAGTAGGAATGTCAAGGACATTATCTGAAATCCGTGGTATCCGAACTATTGAGTTTGAAAAAAATCTGAAAATTTTCACCCACAATGATGAAAATGGGGAAAATTACCCAATACCATAAATACCCGCGCGGGTGCGGAATGAGTTTGAAAAATTCCTCAAAAGAATAAATGGGGAATCCCCGAACCCGCATCCGAAAAGTATTGGATGCGGAATGGGGGTTCTACTACCCGTACCGAACCTGACTCTTTGACATCCGTAAGTGGGCATGCATATTAATTGGACTGAAAATACTATGAAATAATGTGAAAGAAATGGAGTATGTGAGTTGAATTTTATGAATACATATTTCGTCCGGTGCAAAAATATTATTATTTTATTTAATATTCAATTTTCTTTTATATTTTAAAATATTTATGTAATATATGATGTTTTTTTAATTTATATTATAAGTTAAGAAAGAGATTAAATATATATGAAATTATAAGAGCATTTTTACTAGTTAGTGGATTCTAAGCTTACATGGCAAGTAAAATAGATAACCACATTAATGATTTATCATAATTCTAGAAATAGACAATGTGTTTTGAAAAAATAGCTACACTAGATAGTCTATTCATAAAAAATTGTATATTAAAATAATAATAAAAAAGACTTAATTGAGATAATATATTTAATTTTGAAGTTGCTTTTATTATTGTTCATTAAAAAATTAATTAATTTGATGACTCAATCTTCTATTTGATTTTCTAGATGTAGAAGATCAAATAGACCATTTTGCTACATTTATTATGCCATGTCATCTTGGAGAGAGAAAATAGAAAATCTAGTGTAGAAGCATTTTATAATTGATAGTCTATTTTTACTTATATGTCAAGACTATGATTGGAATGGACTACCTACTAAAGATGCTCTAAGTTAATATAATGAATTTTTATAAATTGATACTCTTTTAATTAATAATAATTTTAAAATAATATATTTTTCCAATCCTGATTTGAAACCTTCATAAAATGAGCAATTTCAATAAGAATATAAGATAATATTTTTTTTTAATTCCTTTATAAATACATGTTGCAAATAATATCACAAAGTAATAATAAACTATAATTATATATGTATTACAATTTTGTAAAATATAATTATACTGTTGTTGGTTGTTTCTTCTTAAAGTTAAAATATTTTTGAAACACATCTTTAATCTATCTTATTGCATATTACTTTCGAACTGTAACAAAAATTGTTAAGTATCTTTGATAAGTTGTGTGCTTCTTTACAAGTAGATCTATTCGCGGATCGGGCTACCGGCCCCCCCGAGCCCGCTTCAACCGGCTAGGTTTGGACACTCATTTTTTTCAAAAAGTCCGGCCCGAACCTGAGCCCGTTAAAGCCCGAAGTTTTACAATATGGGCTTGGCTTTTGTATAAATACTCGAGCCCGACCCGATGAATAATTTTAATTATTTATTATATATTTATACATTAAAATTTATAATTATTTTGAGCTTTTATATTTTATCCAGTTAAATTTGTATACTTGATTATAATAAATGTTATTAAATATTAAAGATTTTAAGTAAACAATTGAATTATGTTTAAAATTTAAACATATTTTGACTTATTTTATATTTTCTGTATTTTATTTAATAAAAAAATTTATAACAAAAATATATTCATGGACTTGGACCGGGCTTGGGAATGACCTTGTATGCCTGACCCGAGCCCGAAGTACTAAAGTATGGGCTTGGGTTAAAGTTTTCAGTAAAAAAACCCGCCAAGCCCAGCCTGAACCCGACCTATCCCGCTCAACGAACATGTCTATTTACGAGTAACGGGCTTCAACAGTGTTGTGTCATCATCTTCATTATTATTTTTATAAGTAATATCGATTGAATTATATCGGTGTTTTAAAAAGCGCTAGTCGAGCGGCTAGAGCCTCTGGGGACCTACGCGGGGATTGATTATGGATTAATCGGGGTTCGGGTGGAGATTAGGCGGATTAGTATTTTAAAATATTTAATATTTATTAATGAATTAGAATAATAAATTTTACATTCACATTTTTTATATAATAAAATTAGAAATTCATGTAGTAACTTTTTTTCAGAGTTTTTACGATACTGTTCTAGGCTTTGTCGATACTTTTTTGATCTTTGGCAATACTTTTCGCCTTGTCCTCTCGATTATATAAAATCGTGGCGGTGTTCTAAAAAATTCATTGTATTAGATATAATACATAAAATAGTATATTCATTGTATTTGAATTGACATAAATAAAATTTAATTTTGGTTGATATCAAAAAACTCTGAACTATTAATTATTAATTTATTAGCTATAAATTACTAATTATTAATTTATCTATTAATTAATACCTCTTCGAAATGATAAAATTCTCCGGTTAGTATATTAATATATAGAAATTCTTTTATAATTAAGACATAAATATTTATTTTATGATAAACTAATATAGATAACTTAACCGTTTTGATAGTGTAATAAATACTCCCTCCGGATTATAATATTTGTCGTTTTAGAATTTTTATCAAAACCGATAAGATATTCAATAAACTATAAAATGACTACTTTAACTCTTTTACTTTATACTCCCTCCGTCTAATAAATATTATCGTTTTAACTAAATCACAGTTTTTAAGATAACAACTAATCGAATAAGGTGATTTACTAATTTACCCTTTCATAAATGTCCTATTCAATTTTCAAGACTTTATTAATATGTTCAATAAAAATAATTTGACCTATAGTCTTCTCTTATTATTGGAGATTAGAATATAATTATCTTGAAAGTTGAACAAATTAATAGGGGTAAGAATGTAAAACTTGGAAAAAAATATTTTGGAAATATAAAATGATAATAAAAAGAAACAACGAAATCCCTCTAAAACGATAATATTTAGTAGACGGAGAGAGTAATAAAATTCTCTTTTTTCTTAATTAACAACTTATAAATTAATCTACACTTAATATCTTTCCAAACTAATGCAAGGGTAAATTAGAAAAATCTTATTAAAAAATACATTAATATTTTAAATGACAAATATTAGGAATCAAAATTCAAAATCTAAAATGATAAATATTAACAACCTGAATTTATTATTATAATAATCGTACAATAATTTATTCTGGTTGGAATACTATACAGTTTATTGCTTAGTTTTACTTTTCTGGACAATGAATCATTTGTTTCCCTATATGGAAATAAAAGCAAAAACATCATTTACTACGATTTCAAAATGTAAGAGTTAGAAGGACTGTCTTTTCAGTTTTAAGCTCAAGTTACCAGAATAACAACGATGGTTGGTTCCATTTATTCCCTCCTATTTTAAAAGTTTGTTATTTTGTTCAAAAATTTTTTATTTATTATTTTAAAATTTCAATGTAAATTTAACATTTTTTCTAAATTTGTCTTTGTATTTTCTAGGAAAGAGATTAACTAAAAATGAAGTTATAAGGTGGTAATTAAAAAGATAGAGAAATCTTTAATAAAGTAAAAGAAGTAAATTAGTCGTTTTAATAGTGTAAATAAGGTTATAATGTGTTTGATAAAAATCTTAAAATAACAATCTTTCAACACCGGAAGATCTACTTGCTACTTTTTGATGTTACGATTACAGATTATAAAGATAGTTTTCTGGTTACCGAACTAAAATAATAATCTAATGGTAATCTGAAAATATTTAGTATTGTCACTCAAAGTTATTTATTAATGTTGGTAGTTGTTTTATCACCAAATACTGTTATTTATGTAAAAAATACACATAAAATATAATTGTAGAAGAAGTCACAAATCACCGTAATGGTCAATTTGACATTCTTTTTTCCAACTTTCAGTTTAATCTACATTGTACAATTTGCTAGCAAACATAAATATTTAACACGAGTAAAACAATTTGAATCCTAAATACAACATTACCGCAGTGTATATGGTTGATGTTTTAACCTTTTATATAAAACTGATTTATATCGTTGTTTACCTCAAAGATTATTATTTGCAAAACTTATCTTTGTCATACACAAAATATTAAAATGAACTTGGTCACTTTTTTCAAGCTTAATGCATGAATTTTTTTGAACTTGTTTAAAAAAAAGTTAATTACCACCTTGAACTTTTAAAATTTTCAAATATCTCCTAAATTTGTAAAAAATGCACAAACTTACTCCTTTAATGTCACACGCCAACTTCTAGTTTAAGAAAAGAAATTTAGATTAATGAAAAAATTACAACATGGACCGGGTTATATGATTACTTTATGCTATTATTTTTATAATTTATAGGAAACTCGAGTGAATGGTCCTTAGGACCTGATCCTTATTATAATTTTCTAGAAAAATGACATCTTTGAAAAGTTAAATCAACAAAAAACTGACACATAACGATGATTGAACAAACCAATATATTTTTAACATGTTAGAGGAATATCTACATTTCTAAAAATCTACGCTGACAAGTGATTGAAAGTAGAAATAATGATAGAAATACTCTAGAGGGGGGGTGAATAGAGTATTGAAAGCTTTTCGCGATTGATTGTTGAAACAGATTGCGGAATGTAAAATGAGCTGTGAACGTCAAGGCCTTGAGATAAGCAGTCAAGGTCTTGAAACAAATTGTCAAGGCCTTGAAAAAGAAACAGTAAGCAAATAAATAAAAATGCGTAAAGTAAATTGCACAAGTATTTAAAGAGTTCGACTTCTAATAAGTCTACTTCTCCACCTAGGGTCTCTCACTCAACCTAAGGATTTTAATGTTATTTTATTAATTCTACCTTTAGGGTCCTAGATACAATCTAGAAGAATTTCGTTACTTCTAATCCCGTAGCTAATCCCGCTACTATATATAGTACAATCCAATTCCCGAATTAATAAAATGATCAATCTAAACTCTCGAGTATTTGAGTATTGCAAATACTCTTAGCCATAATGATACTCTCAACACAATGAATATTATAATAAAAACAAGAGAGTAGAATAAATGAATATCGAAAGTTGAAGTTCTTGAAATCTTTGAGGCTTTTTGAGATTCTGAAACTGAGTTTTTTGTTGCTTCTCTATCTTGTATATCTTCCAGCCTTTATGATAGGTTCCTTTATATAGACTCAATAAAATCTTCTAGCCGTTGGAAGAGATCAAAAGCCGTTGATGAGTTCTTATTAGCTTGAACAAATCTTTCAACCGATTTGAACAATGATCTGTTTTTCAAACAGATTTGTTATCCCAATAAACCAGCTGCTCAAATCTAAATATATCCTTAATTCTGGCTAGATAAAAGCTAAAATTATCTCACAAACAATATTCAAAACAATATCTTAACAAAGGATAAATAAAGGAGATAAAATCTCAGCAATATCAAAAACTATTTCAGCATTATCTCAACATATTTAAATCAATTATCCACAAGATAAGGTAAATAATATACAACAAAATAGAAGCAATTATCTTAAAAATATCTTGGATAAACATATTAGCTATTATCCTAAACTATAATATTTGTTTTTGTCTATCATCATCAACATAGAAATTAACAGTGATCATTTTGGATAATTAATAGGTAATGTATATGTCAAGCCTTCAAACATTTTTCACCAACAATTCAATCTTAGTTGCAGGGCATGTTCACCGGCTATCTTTTTATACAACGACACATAAAACAACTAATTGTGTTGGTTGTAATTTATAATACGAACAATTTCTAATTGTTCGTAGATTTATTTTTAGAAATTTTCCAAATAAATCCAATTTTCAAGCATCAACTGCCCATGTTTTGATACAACATAGATGACATTCATTCTTTACATAATAATTTGTAAGAGGCAATTTCATTTTATAGCATAATAAAATATACAAGATCGTAACATGTTACTGGCCAATTTTATTTTAATTTGTGTTTGCACCTTAAAAGTTTTAGTTCTATTGACAATATATCGATTTGGGACACCGTGCCAAAAATGATTATTGTTGTTAGACTGACACAATACAAATACTTTTATATCTTTCTTAAAAAAAAGCCTTTCTTATTTTTAAATTAGACATGTTCATAATATTTTGAAGGCTAGTGCGTGAAGAAATCCGTTTCTAATAATAAAATTGTTTTAGTTTTTAAAAATTATAATGAAAACCAAAGATGTTATTAATTGAGTCTACAACATTTAATCAGTTTTCTTAAAAGAAATATCATTCCATCTAATTTAAGTAATATTTGCGAATAAGTTGAAATGTGCTTTAAATGGTCTTATATTTGAAAATCAGAGTGATTTTGTTCCCGGTAGACTAATAACTGATAATGTTCTGATAGCTTATGAGGTTAGTCATTATTTACATTGTAAGAATAAGGGTGTTGAGGATATATGGTGATACTTAAACTTGATTGGCAAAAGCCTATGATCATATTGATTGGCCTTACGTGAAAGTTGTTTTATGTCGTATGGGTTTCTCTAGCACCTAGATTGATTGGATGATGATGTGTATTTCGTTTGTGCGGTATTCGATTTGTACTAGTGGGAGTAACTTTGGCTCCATTGTTCTTGAAAGGGGTCTTCGTCAGGGAGATCCTTTATCGCCTTATTTGTTCATCTTTTGTGCTCAGGGGTTGTCAGCAAAGTTGACTAAGTTAGCGCATGAGGGTTTTATTCATGGGTGTCATGTTGCACCATCTTCTCCATCTGTATCACATTTATTCTTTGCAGATGACAACTATCTGTTTTGTAGAGTGCATTTGGAGGAATGTCAACAGCTGAAGAAGTGTTTGGTTGCGTATGAGAGAGCTTCATATCAAATGATTAATTACCATAAGTCATCTATATCTTTTAGTGTCAATTTAGATGAACTATAAGCATATATTTATTGATTTCTTTCAGGTATTTGTTTCAGCAACAACATCTAAGTATCTGAGTATGCCAATGGCTGTAGGTCGGAGTAAGTTAGCATGTTTTGGTTTTATTAGGGATCGAATCTAGAAGAGGATCAATTCATGGACCTTTAAGTTCTTGAATTGGGGGGGGGGGGGGCATGGAAGTTCTCATCAAGTCAGTCCTTCAGTTTATCCCTTCATATATGATGTCGCTATTCAGAGTTCCCACAAGTCTCTTGGTGCGATTCACAAGATGCTTAATTTCTTTAGGTGGACATCTAATTAGGGAGATTGTAGAGGAATTCACTGGCAGAGATGAGAACTACTTTGTCGTCCCAAGAAACATGGGGGTATGGGCTTTTGAGACCTTTATGATTTTAATACGACACTTTTGACAAAGCAATTGTGGCATTTTTTATTACTCTCAAACTCATTAGTGTGCCAAATTTTCAAATCCCAATATTTTAAGACAAACACTGTGCTTGATGCTCAATTGTCTTCGAGAATAAGTTATGCTTGGAGGAGTATGTTTTCGGTGATGCATTTTTTTCAGAAGTCATGTAAGGTGGCGGGTAGGGGATGACTTTGTGATGATGCTTGGGTTAATATTAGGGAAAGAAGAATGCTTACGGGGAAGGAAAATATGAATATGTGGGGGCTTAAAGTTGCCTGTTTGATTCATAATGATGAGTGGAATATAAACCAACTACGTATAGCTTTCGAGGATGAGGGAGTGTAGTTGGTCCTCCGAACCCCTTTGTCTCGGCTTCTTACCAGGGATACGCCTTATTGGCCATTGGAAGCAAGCAGTCATTTCTCTGTAAAGAGTGCATATAAACAGCTTTCTTATGGTCGTAATGTTTCTCTACCTATTTCTCAATTTTGTTGGAGTAAGTTTTGGAATACGTGTTTGCCCTCAAAATTGAAGGTTTTTATATGGCAAATTATTATGGATGTTTTTCCTGTTAAGGTTAATTTATTACGAAGACATGTTGTGGAGGAGGCGGACTTTCCCGTGTGTTTCCTTGAACAAGAGTATACTATCCATGCTTTGTTCCAGTGTTCTCTTACCCGACGTGTTTGGTCTTTTTTTTATGCTCAACTTGTTTCATCTTTAAACCAAACAGTTGATGTCCTTCTAGGTGATTGGTTCATGTATAAGTCCCTTAATTTTTTGCAGCAGATTGCCTATCTGATGTGGGTTGCATGGTATGCGAGGAAAAAGTTAATTTGGCAAGGAGTGTCTTCTCAGCCGCAAACCATCTTCCGACTTGCTCAATCATCAATGAAGCAGTGGAGGGTGGTGGCGGCATCTTCTAGGGCTGGTCCAACGACGCCTAATGCACCGGTTTTACAGCAACATGGTCTAGCGCTGATCACTTGGGAATTGCCACATGTTCCTTTTTGTAGTGTAACTCAGACGCTACTATTTTTCAAGATGGGGATCATGTGTGTTTTGGGTATGTGGTTCATAATGCTAGTGGCGGTTTTGTTTATGCCAAGTCGGGCATTTTGCAATCTCATGTTTCTGTCCTTGAAGCGGAAACTTTATCAGTTCAGCAGGTGTTATCATGGCTCAAAGATATATGTTTCATTCATATTGTTGTTGAGGTAGATAGTAGCGTTTTATATGATGCTATTATTAGTCCAGATGATGGTTATTCTTATTTTTCATCTTATTTTTAAATTGTAAGACGTTAAGTCATGTGTGTTTAGTCTATTCCTAGATGTTAAGGAATTAGCACATACTTTAGCGAGGCCAAGTCATTTTGATGAGGTAATGAGATTTGTA
>CATIWQ010049547.1:0-25876 GCA_949673415.1 Euphorbia schlechtendalii | reverse complement strand
TGTCTGCACAAAAATTCGTGGTTAGTAAGACATTTGTACAATGACAAATTGAAAGTAGTATGCAAGTAGCACATAGCATGCAACGTCCAAACTTCTTACCACATGTAGGGTTTTTGGCTAGTCTCTATCCTAAGTTTGGTTCATCTTAGTACCATGACGATACTAAGGAGCGTATCTGCAAGAAAATATAATGCATGATCGCGTGTTTGGGTAACACCCTAGGGAAAATGCCTATGGTTTATTTACATGAGGTTTGTAAATGGGCTGTTGATGTAGAAGGTTCTTGTTGCACTGAAATACACTTCAAGCCTCTCCCCAAATGGGTTGAGGGAGGTACATGCGATATGGTAGCAAATGTTCCACCCCCTCAAGTACTATCTTTTCTCATGGAGGCAGATTAGTACAAGAGAGAGCTTCGCAGTAATAGGGGTACCTTAGACTTATGGGCTAATCCCCTCTATTGCAATGCGTTATTTATTAATATGTTATAATTAAGAGAAAATGGAATAATGTGATCAATAATTTTCGGCACTTGTCCAAAATCTAAAACCTTTAAAAAACAAGTTTTAGAAAAAATCCCCAGTGGAGTCGCCTCTGTGAGCGGATGACACGGAGCGGTGGACCGAGAGCGCGCGGTTTCATAAGGGCGGTCCACCGGGGTGTTTGGAAAAGAGGTGAGCCGGGTCGAGGACCCGGAAAAAAAGGTAAGAAGGTTGAAAGAGAAAAAGGCAAAAATGTTTTAGGTCGGTTCGAACCCGAATCCGTAGTCTCTTAGTGTGGAGTTGCCACCTGGTTTAGCTCTTTCCAGGAATTAGAGTCCTGTGAGGCTTAACGTCCAGGGGACGGCCCACCAAGACACAGAGATTCAGGTCCGGGATAAGTTGCTTATTTCTCATTGGATCACATTAAATTACATCTACAGAAAAACCGTGTTCTCTTAATTGTGCATATTCGCACTTAAGTCATTTTTGATTTTAAATGCATGATTCACGTATTGTAAAATAAACCATTCACAAAGCGGAATAATAAACCATCCACAAAGCACTAAATAAATGCGGAAAATAAACGCAGAAAATAAAAATTACAAGGCTTCCAAAAATCGGGAGATGCAACCGCCCACTAACCTATTAATTACATTTTCTGTAAAAATATGTTCAATACCCGAAGGAAAATTAAAATCCTAAACATACATCTAATCCTAATCTACCTACATCCACAAAGGTTAGCACACGGGATAGTACGTATGTTCGATTTTGAATTTAGCGAGGCACGTGTGGCCTAAAAATAATCAATCGCGATATTGTATTTGTTATTTAAATAAACTTGTCCGTTTTATTAGCACATTGGTTGCTCATTTTAATTAATGAAAATGCTTGCATGGTAAATTGGTGAGGTCTGTTATCCGGGAATATATTTTATTCCCTTCGTAGGGTGTTCTAATAAAAAAATAAAAAAATAAAGAAAGAAATAAAGATGAAGGAAAAATTACAAAACAATTTACAAATAATAAGGAATAAAAATAATTCCTATGTCCACAAATAAAATCAGAAAAAGATGAAAGTATGAAATTCGCAACTCTAGGGACTCAGAGGCTTACCCTTGTGGTAGAATCCACTTCGGCGTATCCATTCAGCCTTTGGAAGTCCTCCTCGTCCTTTAGTTTAGGTGAAATTGTTGATGTGAAAGTCCAAAAAATCTTCGTTTAATTCTTGGAATTTTAGTGTAATTTACTTGAAAAATACGTGTTTATTTATCCAAAAGATAATCAGACTCGGGTTCTAAATTTGTTTTAGACCTAAGAATATATGAGGATATAAGATGAAAAGATGAAGAAATTTGATTAAGAGTTGAAGAAATTTGGGATCCAAATGTGTTTTGGATCTTAGAAAAAAAAGAAGAAAGAAAGTATTATTATTTGTATTTTTTTTGAAAGAAAGAATTTTTTTCTAAATTTTCGAGTCTCCTTCAATCCAAAAAGGTCTGACTATTTATAGAAAAAAGTGACAAAATATCCAAAATAGAAAAAACGTCTGGTGAGGCCTCGCTAGGAGGCCTGGCGGTGCTCGCCAGACCCTTGGCAAGCCTCGCCAGGGCATGGCGAGGTTCGCCAGGTAGCTGGCGAGCCTCGCCAGGCCCCTAGCGAGGTTGACCAGCCCTCTAGCGAGCCGACCCTCGCCAAGTATAGGCGAGGCAGGCTCTGAATTCGGCTTCCAGTTGCGTTTTTGAATTTTTTTTGTTTATTTTTATATATTTTTTAGTTGAATTCTGAATTAAAGTCCTTTTAAATTCAACGGCGAGGAAGACTCCCATTTGAAGATTGTCGGACAGTAAAAAATCATGTGATTCGAGGATAAATATCCCAAAAAGCCGTCATCATTGAACGTGTGAGCTGGTACAAAATCCCGTGTTCACAACTGCGGAGATCTTTATTACCACTACTGCTAAGGATTTACTTCATCAAGGTCCATAGGTTTTTATTTTAGTTGAGCTTGTGAAGATGACTGAGGATTTCCAGAGGAACTACTAAGACCCAATTTCCATTATTTGAATTTTTTACGTATTTGCTTCCCATGTGCTTCATCCATTAATTCATATACTTCCAAGAAACCTTCTCCCTCGATTGTAAGTACTAATGATAGATTTTGGAGAATTTGCAAAATGTTATAGGAAGTACTTGAATTCATTAGTCATTGTTTGAAGCTGGGGCACAATAACATCAATGTGCTATGCTATATTTTCATTAACAAAAAGATAGAGAGTCTTCAACATGATGGTTTTCTGTTGTTGCATCCAGAAACCAAAAGCTATGAAGAAATATATAATCTATGTAGGAAGGTAACTATGAAATTTCATACTCATAGAATGGAGGCCCATGGGGAGATAGCGACTGTGAAGATGGTCTGTGATAGTAGAAGTTGAAGAGATGTTTTAATTTAACACTTAGTTTGCATCTATCTCAAAGTCCTCTTCAGGTTGTCCATTAGACCTGAGTAGAATGCCCTTCACTTGAAACTACTATCCACACAAGGGGAGAGAAGAATTTCTTCAGTAGCTCTTCCAAGTTGATGTCAATGTCCACCTTGGCAGAGTTCAAGTATTCCTTATTCTGTAATACCCACTTCTAAAGTGGGAAAAATAGCAGAAGAGATAGACTTTTAGGATTACTCTATTTTGTCCATAGAAGCTTTGTGGTTTCCCTAAACAACTAAGTGATTATTAGTGATTTCTTGGAGAAGGCATTCATCCTCTAGTTTAGGGAACCCCACAAATTCTAGCTCTTCTCCCTTACCTCTTCTCCCTTATCTCAAACCTTATAGACTTTTGAGCCACCTCAAGCTCACTTCCAAAACTCACATCCATTCTAGCTAGAGCCTATTCCAGGTTGGAGATTCCATAATCAACACTACTATTTGCAACTAGCTTCTTTTCTTGATGCTCCTTCTAATGCTTAGCCACACTTAACATCTTCAATTAATACATTCTGGCTTTCTAGCAAGGCCTTATACTACTCCAACCTTCCTTTCAAAGATGGGAGAATATTGTTATAGAGTTTTAAAGCTAATGTTGTAGGTTGTGGATGTTTGTTCGCAACAAACTCTATGTTGGCAGCATTATTCATCAAAAGATTGATTATCTATAGAAGCACTTTGGGGACTTGAGATATTTTCAGGGACACAATGGTGTTTGTCATAACCAAGAGAGTCTTTTGGATGTTTGTAAGCTGAGATGCAAGGTAGGGTTGTGCATTGACTACTTCTTTAACAACAAGGCATTGACTACTTCTTCAACAACAAGTCCTTCTTTAAGATTAGCAGAATTGGATGGCTTTGTAGGTAAAAGCAAGGTCAATATGGGGTTTTCCCCAACAATAACAGTTTTTACCCTTCGAGTCTCTTCCAACTCTTCATTAAATACTAAATTTCCTTTTGGAGTCTCTTTCAATTCAACTTGGTTAGTAGATTTTGCACTGGTAATCTTGATTTCATCTTCATCCTCTAAGTCAGAGGTGGTATCTCCATCTAATGTGATTGGAGACCATTGGTGACGTATCAATGAAGAGAATCTCTCATTAGATTGGTTTGTAACCGATTCAACAATAAATTACTATGTTGGTGGTTTGACACCACTTGCCTCTACATCCACAGAATCAATTGGTGGATTCTGTGTTGGCAAAGTGATATTATCAACTTTAGAATTAAGTACAATTTTAGCAAATGTCCTTAATTCTTCTTTTACTGAGGACTTTTTAGGTTCCTTAGTGTTGGCTTAATTTTTAACTATTAAAGCCTCAACAACAATTACCTCTCCTGCATCTTTGGCATCATAGTTCAAATGTGCTTTTGCTTATAAAGGCAAGACTAATGGTTCCCCATCTTGGAGAATTCCCTAAAATGGGGAATGAATATGTGGAATAATAAAGTCTAACCATTTCCCATATAGTATATCCCCTATATGGGGAACCCAAAATGGGGAATGATTATTTTAATAAATTAATTTTTACTTATGATTATTTTATTCTTATTTTTACTTTTGAATAATAATTAGAATAAAAATGGTGTAAAGAAATTAATATAATCATAAATTACTATTGCTTTATGGGAATCTGAAATGGGCAAGATGGTTGGAGCAAAAACATTGTAGATCCTACAAAATGAGGTTTGGGGAATGGAATATGAAGAAAATTGTTTTACTTGCTCTAAGGCTTCATCAGCCTTCTCGGAATTTTCAGCCTCAACTCAAACTAAATGGACTTCCCTCACTTCCTGTTGTTCCCCAGAAGTAACATCAATTGCTTTAATAGAAATATGTATAATATCCTCAACATTAATGGTAAGAAGGCTGGTGTTTGATGGTGGTTTAGAAGGGGAGGTTTCTTTGAGAATGGTTTTTAGTGGAAATGGATTTTTAAAGGAGTGGATTTAAGAGTGAGGTTTTGGTGAGTCTGATGGAAAAAAGGAATTTTTGACACTAGAAGAAGGATACTCCATGGTCTTTGGGTAATTGGTAAGTGAGGTTGTTAGCTCAAGAAAGAGAAGGGATGGAGATAATGGAGGTAATTGTTCAAACTATCCTGTTTCCTTTCACTTAATTAGATCTTGCTATAGGGACAAAATTACAGGTTTGGCTCTTGGAGAAGCTGGCCTGATCCATGAGCCAATGCGATCCTTTGAGAAGTACAAGGCCGTCTGTTATGGCGAGAGAGGGGTCTGCACCACTGACCATCATAAGTTAATAGTGGATGATTGTATACACAGATAACCAGATCTGATGGGTTTGCCCCTGGTGGATGGTTACTAATTTTGCTACCCACATCCATACCTATGGCGTCCAACTTCTTGGCCTATAGGGCATCACTTCCTATTCTCTATCATGGCTTTTTCATCAGTATGGGAAGACTTAGCGAGTGCTTAGAGATTCTTTCCCAAATCACGCCCATAGCTGGGATTATAGATTACCCACTACATCCATGAGAGGTGAGCCCGACACACTTCATTCGCTACATTGGACTATACTCAGCGAGAAACTATAGAGATTGACGAATACTACCATGGTTGGCTATAGGAGATCCGGGAGCTCACTAACCTAGACAAGCATGATTGGGCTACTCTGTAGTGGAAGTATGCCGATGAGTGATTGCAATAGATCTTCGCCACTTTTCTACTGATAAGTTTAATAGTTTGTTTACAAGATTCGGCTATATATCAATGGTGCCAAAAACTTGTTCACATAAAATATAGGTGCGTCAATACCCCTTATCAAAATAGAAAAATGATGATAACTACAAGTATACAGTTGTGATGTAGTTTTAAAAGATATCGATCCCACAGAGAAGGACTAGCTCTAAAGATCAAATAGGGAAAAGGATAAAGAAACTAATATGTATTGATATTTTTTGGGTAGGTGGGTTGGAATGAAGAATGAGTAAATATAGGTATGAAAGATTAGAGAATCTAAATAAATAGATTTTCCCTATAAATAAGGATAGCAGAGAAAACAAGTAAGTTCAACAAAGATGTTACGATTCACTAAACTAATCTAACAAACTCGGTTCTAAATATTCAGATGTTCAATTATTCGCCGCAAAGCAAAACATGAAATGACTTTTCCGAACCTAGCGCAAATGAATTAAGACGATTATATAAACCTGGACAACATCAATACTATGCTTAGTATGGGTCGCTCTCACATAGCCACATTTAGCAAGTTACCATTCCAAAATTGTTAGCTCACTAAACAGCGTTATATCACAGATCCAGTGATTAGACTTGATATTGTTAACCCCAAAACTACTCTTAAAATTAACTCCAACGAATATAACTTGATTAACATAAAAGACTTATCACGAAATACGCATTATGACACATAGACATATCATAAACTTCGAAATAGAAAGTATAAGCAGAAAGCAAAGAAAAGTTGTAAGGTATGCAAGTTAAAGCTAAAGTTGATCAAACCGTATCCACTCTTTAATGGGAGTCGTCTATTCCCGCAATTCTTGTGTCTGCTTTGAATTCGGTCTCAGCTCATATAGAACCTCCACTAGGATGCTATTCTTTGCGAATATCGAATAAAGGAATATTGAAGAAAAAAAACTTTTATTGATAAGTGATTTGCAAGTACACTTATACAACAATCTCTTTAGAATATAGAGAAATCTAGTGATCGAAATAAGAATTCGAATCACTTAAACATTTTCTCTCTAACACTTATGAACGTAGCGAATTCTCTATCTACACACACACTATATGTAACCCTGGTCTTCTTGCCACATCCACTACACTCTAATGTTCTCCTCTGGTCCATGAAATTTTAAGGTTTGGAGCCCTTTTTATAGAGTTTGAGGGGTTGTGTCTATCCATACGAAGAGTCATGTCCATTGGTGAATGATTGCATCACTTCATTATGATTGGTTGAGATGCTTTGATCTAATCCATAATGGATAAACACCTTTTCATGATTGGTTGATTTCTGATAGGTGTCTATTCATTGGTAGTTTATGGTGGTTGATGGCGGTTGATCATACTTATCTAGCGGTTAGTAGTTAAGAAGATAAAACCAGAAAATAGTCCAAGTCGCAACCGCGATATACGAGTTGCAACCGTGAATCTTTGATTGGAAGAATTCTGTTCTGAAGAAGAACAAGTCATGACCGCGAATGGTTATCGCGACCGTGAATTGCATTTTTCTTCAAAATTCTCCTTCCAACTTCACCGATCTTTGACAGCTTCGATCCTAAGCCAAATCTTTAAGTTACATGCATCTTTTTCACTCTTTTTTCATATAATTCCACTTTTAATCATTTTACTCCCAAGATTTACCTAGTATCTACATTTGCATAAAAAATAACTACATACCACGTGAAATCTTTCATATGAAGTAAAAAAATGACTTAAACTATAGTGTTTAATGTGTAAAATTATAATGATATTTAAGTGTAATTATACACTTATCAGTAGACTAGATGAGAGATGAGAAGAGGCCGCTGATGATGCCGATACTTGCTGATGTGACTAGAGAGTATATATAACCTATTTTCTCTACATGTTTGAATGTTTTATCTTGATTCAAACTTATTAGTTTTTATTTATGATTTGGGATGTATGCAATAGTAATTCAATTGCCGTGAATTAACTACTATGTTATGTTACTTGTGTTGTTCTTGCATTATGAAACACGAGCACTTAAAGTAAATATACTCATAAGAATTTAGCAACAACGATCTTTTAAATGAATAAAATTAGCGTGGTACAAAAGCTCATGATACAAAATATCCAATGACGTAATCCCTATTGCCAAAGAGCCTTTCAGTTTTTAGATAGGCATCTCACTGTTTTCACTCATTATCCTAAATTTTGCTTAAAGTGCCCTTTTCAGGTTTTCACTTTGACGGATTATGCAACAAAATAATACCTTAACTTTTGCTCAATTGTATGAAAAAGGAAAGTTGACGGGCTTGCTACATAATTTATTCTCATTTCAATGTTGCTTTTCAAAATTTATTTCATTTCCTAAACGTGATAGCGCTTAAGATGATCCTGCTTAATCCGGTTTACAAACTCATTGCCATTCATATCCATCACCTTCATTGCTTCTTTTCTAAGAACCTTCTTGATCATGAATGGGCCTTCCCAATTGGGTCAGAAATTCCCTTAGCATCGATGTTGTAGGGTTTCAGCTACTTTAAGGCTAAGTCCCTCGATTTTAAGGGTTGCCTTTGATGCTTGACTTTGTTGTAAGCTTTTGCTATACGCTATTGATGCATCTGGAGATGATCTAGAGCTTTCAAGTGATGCTCGTCAATCATGTTCAATTGTTCAAATCTGGCTCTTGCCCAATCCAATTCTTTTAGCTTGGCTTCCATAACCACCCTTAGGGGATCTAACTTCAATTTCCACTAAAGAATAGCTTCCAACCCGTAAACTAAGGAAAAGGAGTTTAGTTTGTTGGAGTGCACACACTAGTTTTGTATCCCCAAGCGTAAATGGAAGCTTATCTACCCAATCTTGGTTGGTTGTCACCATTTTGGACAAGATCTTCTTGATCAAATTGTTTGCTGCTTCCACCACCCTGTTAGCTTGAAGTCTATAAGGAGAAGATTAGTGATGCTCAATGCTATATTTCTCAATAAACTCAATTGTTTCCTCTTGAAACTAAACTCCATTGTTGGGCACAATATGGTGAGGCATCCCATAACACACAAAGATATGCTTCTCAATGAACTTGGACATTTTATTAGCGATCAAGTAGGTGTAAGATTCTGACTCCACCCGCTTCGATAAGTATATCGACCGCAACAATGATATACTAATGCCCATTAGTTAAAGAAGGTCAAATTTCACAAATAATATCAATCCCCCATGTCGACAATGGCCAAGGTGTTGAAATATTATGGAGATAGGGCAGAGGCAAATGGCTAATATGACCATAAATTTGGCATTCATAACATTTCTTCATCTCAGAGATGCAATCAGCTATCATAGTGGTCCAGAAATTACCTAGCCGCTGAATTTTCTTTGCTAAGGCCAAGCCATTCATGTGAGGATCGTAGCCTGCCCCATGGATACAATTCATGAATAGGGTAGCTTCCTTTTCAGAGAGGCATCGAAGCAACGAACCATCACTAGTGCGCTTGAAGAGATCATCACCGACAATTCTAAACTGAGTTGCCAATCGAAAAAGAGATAATCGTTCCAAGTTCATTGCCCCTAGAGTGAATTCCCTGTCTTGGATAAACTAAACAATGTCTCGATACAAATATTTCTCATCCGTGCTAATAGCGACCGAGATGGTATGATAATAGAAGGGCTCTTTGGATGATTGAAGGACAACGGGCCTGATGGGTTAGGATTGAGGAGCTTCCCACATGGAGGCTAAGGTAGCCAAAGAATCCTCCATTTGAATCTCGTCCCCGGGGTACATGTCGAAACAAACACTTCTTCAATTTTGCGACCAATTCCCACACTGCTTGGAGATATGATCGTAGAGAATCTTATGTGATTTCCCAATCTCCAATAACTTACCGAATGACTAGTACCGAATCACCAGTGATAATGACTTCTGATACCCTAACGTTTCTCAAAGCTTGAATACCAAAGAGACACGCCTCATATTATGCTCCATTATTGGTGATTAGAAATTCAAGGCACTTATATAGTAGTATGACCTCATTCTATGGTGTTACTAAGATAATTTTGAGACCTACCCCTCAATGGTTCATAGCTCAATAAAAAACATAGTCCACTCTTCATTTTATAATTCAATGGTCACAAGCCTCTCATCCGAAAAATCTAAGTTCTCGACATAGTTAGAGTCTAAGGTTTGATTAGCAAGGAATTCTGCATCTGCTTGACCCTTGACACCTTCTAAGTTATGTATTAAATATTAAATTTTGTGAGAAGAAGTAACCAACGAGAGAGATTTCTGGATAATTTAGGAGATTAACACATATACTTCATAGGATCGATCTTAGCCACCGCTTGAATTTGATAAGACTGGAAGTAATGCCTAAGCTTCTTAGTGATCCAAATAATTATCGAACACATCTTCTCAATAATGGTGTATTGGCTTTCATACTCAAGAAGCTTTTTACTCAAGTGATACACTGTATGCTCACACTTTTCATTCTGCTCTTGAACAAACATTAGCCCTACTCAAGACTTTTCAATGGCCAGGTACAAGATGAGAGGCTTGCTAAGAGTTGGTGGCTTGAGGACTGGTGGATTGATTGAATAAGTCTTGATATCAATCTAGACTATTTGTTGGTACTTCTTCAACATCTTGAATATTGGCTCACAAATGGTAATCATTCGAGTTATGAAACAGCTGATGTATTGAAGTGATCGTGGAAATGATTTCACTTCCTTTTCTTTCTTGGGTGCTGACATGTCGTGGATAGCCTTCATCTTATTTATATCCACATCTATCCCCCTTTGACTCATAATGTGCCCTAGCAGCTTTCTAGGAGTCACATCGAAAACTCACTTCTTTAGGTTAAGGCGTAGTTTATACTTCTCTACCCATGTGAGGAAGCAGTCTAACATGAGAATCTAATTATATCCCATAAAACCATCCATGAAGGAATACATTGCGGCCTGCCTTCACTGTACACTGCCACATTAATATGAGGTAACAGAAAGTTATCTTTAAGCAACTCTTTGTTGAAGTCTCTGAAGTCCACACAAGCCATAAATTTTCCATCCTATTTTGCTAAACGGACAATGTTTGCTAGCCATGTTGGATATTCAATGACATCAAGGAACTTGGTTTCTAGCTACTTTGTTACTTCCGCCTTAACCTTATTTGCAAATTCTGGAAGTAGTCGACGCAATTTCTACTTTACTGACCTAAAGTTTGGATTGGTTGGGATTCGATGATCTATGATCTCTTAGTCTACCCCTGTCATTTCTTGATATAACTAGGCGAAAGCACTCACGTGACACATAAGCACATTTTGGATCTCTCTTTTTTCACTAAGGCTTAAATCATTGGATGTAATTACCATTTAATGTGATTCATTTGTACCCAAGTTAATTTCATGCAAAAAGACATCATTTATGCTAAAGAAATTATGAGTAGATTCAAATGAATGCATTGTGCCTTTAGAATATCAAACAAGTAAGCAAAGTCTGGATATTTCATTTCATAAAAGCAGAGTTGTTTACATAAAAAAAACTATAAATATTAAAGATTACATTCTCATCATAGTCATCCTCCATAGGTAGAGGGATTTCTTTGATAGCATCTTCTTGAGTAGGCCTTGTGTCTATATGAGCCTAAATCTTTGGCAGCTCCAGCGGTTGGGTAGCCTGAGCAATAATACCTGGATCAGTGATGATAGGTGTCTTAGCATTGGTAGCAACAAACACTGGAACTATAATGACTAGAGGAGCTGGAGGTCGAGTGAGGGGTCCTCTTGGAGGAGTTGTAATGCGAGTACATGCGGTTGGATAAGTAATTGAAGACTTGCCAAATAGAGGAGTGGAGGAGGAGCCTTCACTATAAGGAGTGGTGACTGGATAAGAAGAAAAAGAAGTAATTAGAGGAGGATTTCCCTGAGAAATATCATTAGGAGAATCCAACATTATTCCCTCAAGATCAAGAGCCAAATTCTTCTCTTGAATTTGACTGAACTTCATGTTACCCTTCTTCGCATCCTCGACCATAGCCTTGGTGACTTTCTGGACAATCATAACTATAGGGCCTCCTTTGGTTTGTACTCCCTTCCATCCTTTCCTCAACAAAAACTTTGATATCCTCATCCATGGAATCAGGAGGATTATCATCAATTATTTCCTTAAAAGGTTCATTGATTTCATAAACTTCCATGGCTGCTTTACCCTTCTCTTTGTCACTTACGAGAGGAGGAGAGGAAATGTGGACTTCTTCAAGAGGCTTTTCCTGGCCTATCACAAAACAGTTCTCATAGATAAAGATATCAAACCCGGGCCACATTTGGTCTTCATTCTCCATGGGTTCTGATTGCCCCTTGTATGGTTCTTACCCACGGTCACATACACTCACCATTTTAAAGAAAATAGGCCTTTTGCATTTGTAGACCTTGTTGCAGGGATGGAAAAAACCCACTCCAAAATGAAGGATAATAGATATGGGGTACAAGGCCTATAAAATGCCTTGATGATGCTTGCCTAGCCCCTTTCTCGGAGTAGTATATGTTGGTTAATTAGGGTAGTTAATAAACATTCGAACTAGCATATTAGAATTTCAAAACTTAAGATTAACCCTAAAGGATATCCTAAGCATGATATGATTAACTTAATAACAATTGAAACATTCCATAAATGCTATAAGTTTATAAAACTTATTAAAAGAAACCTAACATCTAAGTTTAGAGCGATACTAGTTGATGCGTGCCTTCCTTTGATGTGGTGCGGTGATCCCTTCAAATAATTAGTTTTTTCATGGGTAGGGGCTTGCGTGTATCCTTGAAAACATCAAAAAAGTGCTTGCGAGCCGTTAGTAAGTGCTGCTTGGCAGCGGTTGCGTCAGCCTGCAGTGCAGGCCCACTAATAGCTCGAAAGCAAGGCTTGTTGGAAGACCCATAAGTCTTGCTTGTGGCCGCTTATTAACAGATGAGTTCTCCCTCTACGTGAGGTTTTGGTCAATGAGATCTATGTGGACTTGATATAGAAGCTGTCCTAATTTAGAGGCTTGTGCTAACGAGATTCTATCCGGTTACTCTAAGGATCGTTGAACCGTACCAAAGGAAGGCATGCATTAACTAGTAATACTCTAAACTTAGATCTTAGGTTTATTTAATAGGTTTTATAAACCTAAAGTATCCATGGAAATATCTCCATTGAGATTATTGTTAGACATGATGTGTGCCCTAGAGGCAATTATGGAGATATGTCTTTATTAGTCACTAATGTACAAACAGTTTCAGATTATAATTTATCAATAATATGGCATCTTTGTTATATACTGATGAATGTTTCTAAATTGTTAATCTCGCTGGTATTATATATATATATGCTATTAAGTATATGTATATGTTCATTGATATAATAAGACAAAGTTCGTGACTATTTCATAGCCTGAAAGTGCAAGGACATAGTGAGAGCTATGTGGTGTGAGAATTACACACAAGTTTTACTATGAAAAATATAAATATCCCTAGTCATAGATTCATTGAGATTAGACATAATGAAGTAGAAAAACTAGCATGTGTAGGCTTACTCCTTGGGTTTGATCTAAGCAGCCGATCTAACGAGCTGAAGGCGGTACCTTTAGTTAACACATGAATGTATTTGGGTAATACATTAGAGATCGCTATAAGACAGACACTCAGAAATTATTATATCCATGTATTGGTGTCATGTCTTATTGCAGTAGCAGTACAAGTATCCTCAGACCTAAGATACTAGTTACCATGTGTGGGAGTTTCTTAACTTTGGGTTATATTTATTCATACCCTGGTGATCAGGATGATCAGGTGATTATGGGTATAGCGATGATCATTCGTTGGTAAGCCGAGTAGTCAAGATGGGATCCATCACTCCTTATATAGTAATATAATAGGAGTTGTACCTTAGGCCTCTTATTGAAGTGACACACTCATAAACCTCTTATCAGAGTATGAGATTGATAGATCAGGTTTCTAGTCAATCTTGATATATAAAGGTGAGTGGTGTTCTTCTTGAACAAGTTAAATTCTAGTGTAGCTACGGCTAATACATGAGCTAACGCTTAATCTGAGCTCAATAAACTGAATGGTACTTAACCTGATGGAAGGAGTGTACTGTACTTGTTATAATTGGAGAACCAGATCAACTCATAGGTACGTGACATTCCGAGTATCAAGGGATCATATGCCTTTGCTAAAAAGCCCATTTGATCATCTACAATTATCGGGTTCCATATCGATCTAGAAAACCAAGCCTAAAGTTTCCGAATGGGAAGCTAAGTTAAGGTTAACCTCTAGTGGATCCATACTTTGGGATTCTATGAGGTCACACACATTGGGCCTTCATCAAAATGAATAAAGAATATATAGACATGGATACCGAGAATAAATGGGAGTCAAACTCATTTGGATGGACCAATTTTGGTTGAACTAGTGTATCGAGAAAGAGAGGGGAAAGGTTTAATAGAACACAAATACCACGAGTGTGCCTTGTGAGATATCTCACAAGGGCCCACAAGGTATGCTTGCATGAGTGCTAGAAGCATTAGCGCGCTTGCAAGCACTGCATGGTGGTGCATGAGGAAAGCCTGCAAGTAGGCCTCGCGAGTGCTGCAAGAGTAGCGCTCTCAGAGAAACATGAGGTTTTCTACAAGCGGGCTGGCGAGGAATCTCGCAAGGCTGGAGGCAAGCAAGATAAGCCCATGGAGGGCTTGTCTTGCACAACAAGACTACTCTATGAGATTTTCATGAAGCAGCCCGTAGGCTTGCTAAAGCCCCCATGGGATTGGTGAGAAATCACCAATCCCACATCATTTAATGGGGAGATTTTTACCTCCCTTAGGATATAGATAGCCTCTTCCTCCCACTATTACATTCATTTCATCTCATCCTTCTTCTAAGTTTTGACTTCTTTTTCTTTGCTAGTTTTTCTCAGATCCTCCATGAGTTTCTCCACTTTTGTAATAATTCTTGATAAGGCATATTTCTATTTTTTAAAGAGCCTTCTCAGTTATATTTTCCAGTTGGTTTACAAGTAGTTTAGTAACTTCTTATTAACTAACGAGTTCTCCATTTACGTGAGGTTTTGGTTAGTGGGGTCCGTCTTGACTAATGATAGAGGCTATCTAGGTTTTGAGGCTTGTGCTAATGGAAACCATTCGAATTGCTCTAAGGGATCATTGCATCAAAGTGGAAGGCACACATCAGTCGGTAAATCTGTAAACTTAAATGCTTGGTTTCATTTATTAAGTTTTATAAACCTTTAAGCATCTATGGAATGTTTCAATTAAGATTATCTCAATCATGCCATGCTAAGGAGATCTTTTAGGGTTAATCTTAAGTTTTGAAATTCCACCATGCAAGTTCGCATGTTCTATAACTTCCTTAATTAACACACAGTGATATCAGAGCCTGCCTTGTGCTATGCATGATTGATGATAATATATTGTAATGATATTTTCCTTTAATTGATTAAAGTATGCTACGCATGACTTAAGTTTCAATTCTTGTTATAGAAAATGATGTGATAACTAGAGTAAGATTTTGCTCAAAATTAGTCTAGGTGATTATCATATAAATTAAAAATGTTTACCACACTTGTAAATGCTTTAAATGGAGGGTCGTGAAGAACTTCACTTGATTAAAAATGAAATTTTAAATCATAATTGTCCATGGTACAACAAACCGATGTGCTTGTGGTTATTTTAAGCAAGGATTGGAATTGGCTGCTCATTTACTTTAAGGGGGTCTCTCCTACCTGAAAATCTCCATCGGTATTAGGTTCAAGCATAACTAAGGGAGATTTATGACTTAGTTGATTTCTAGTACGGGAAATGAATTACGTATACAGTTTTACAGCCACGGTTTAAGTCATTAGATCAAAACTTATAGACTTAGGTGCAAGAACTTAAATATGGTACTTGTTGTTTTGCATGCCATGTGGAGTCTTGGCATAATGGAATGATTATGTTGTACCAGTCTTGAGCATGATCCATTAGATTAATGATTTCAAATAGCCTAGAATTATTATTATTATTATTACAATTATATCCATCGTTAAGTCCTAGACTGGTGCAAGACTAGTTGCACCAATAAAATCCCTACAACAATATTAAGGCAGTAAATTCTCTTCCCTTCATAAATCATGATACGAACCTTATTAAAGGATGTAAGGACATGTACAACATGCTTTCCCTTAACATGTGTTTGGTCATGATACTAGATGGGGTTAATGCCTTAAACAAAATGGGTTAGTTGGAACTCATGCCAGATTGGAGACACATATGAGGAGTTGTGCAATTGGGTACGAACTTCTCGAGAAAGAAAACTCAAATAAACTAGCAATTATATGAAATGCAAATGGACGGGTTCTAACCATGGTTTTCTATTATGGCTTGACTTGTTATAGTGGGGGTCATAGTAGATGATGGGCTATGGGTGCTACCTACTAAGGAAAATTCGGTTTAACCTTGTTTTCTTGAATTCAATACAAGGGGCTATTTGAATGTTGATAAAATAGCAGGAAATATGTATTTAATGAAAGACCTTATATTATATGCATGTACATATACTAATATCTAAATAATTTCTATCTTATATCTAGGTTGAACAATGAATACAAATATAAACCTTCGCTCAATTCTTGATAACAAACTAGATGATTCAAACTTTACTAATTGGTTCAGGGCAGTGAGGATAGTCCTTAGATCTGAAAGGATAACTTATGTTTTAGATGAACCCCTCCCTAAAAAACCTGATGCTAATGCCAATGAACATGAGGCATGGGAGAAGCACAAAAAGGATCGTGAAATGGCAACATGTATAATGTTAGCAACCATGAATTTTGAGCTTCAGAACCAGAATTAGAACATGAACTTAGATACCATGATTCTCCATCTTTGGTAGCTCTTTTCAAAGCAGGCCAAGTCCAAGAGATTTGATACATCAAAACTCTTATTTAGAACGAATATGTAGGCTGGAACTTCAGCATGGTCATAAACTATTGGGTTATATAGAGAAGTTGACTCGACTAGGTTTTGTGATGGACCACGAATTATGAGTGGACCTAGTTCTTGCTTCATTAAGTGATAATTACTAACAGTTTGTGACTGATTATTATATGAACAAGATTGATACTATAGTACTTAAGTTGGTTAACATGCTGAAAATAGTAAAATCTAAGATTCGAAATGATTCAAAGGCTTTACTTTTGGTTGAGAAAACCAAACCTTCCAAGGGTGGTTACCGTATTGGAAAGCGTTTGAGTGCGAAGAAGAAAATAAATAAGAAGAAGAAAAGTAAGAAAGGAACTGTAAATGTCTACTTTTGATGTGGCAAGTCAAGCCACCGTAAGAAGGATTGCAAGGTTCAGATTTTTAGCTAATTTAGGCATTTACTTCAGGTATGTTCATGATAGAGAGTTTCTTTACAGTTTCTTATGAGTCTACGGATAAGTGTAAAATTACACTTAATATCATTATAATTTTACACACTAAACACTATAGTTTAAGTCATTTTATACTTCATATAAAAGATTTCACATGGAATGTAGTTGTTTTTGATGCAAATGCAAATACTAGGTAAATCTTGGGAGTAAAATGATCTAAAGTGGAATCTTATGAAAAATGAGTGAGAAAGGAGCAAAACGATGCGTGGAACTTAAAGATTTGGCTTAGGATCGAAGCTGTCAAAGATAGGTGAAGTTGTAAGGAGAATTTTGAAGAAAAATGCAATTCACGATCGTGATAATCATTCACGATCGTGACTTGTTCTTCAGAACAGAAGTCTGCCAATCAAAGATTCATGGTCGTGACATGTATATCGCGGTCATGATTTGGACGGTTTTCTATTTTTATCTTCGTAATTACCAACCACCAGATAAGCATGATCAACCACCATCAACTACCAACGAAAAGACACTTATAAAAAGTCAACCAATCATGAAATGGTGCCTATCCATTGTGGATTAGATTGAAGCTTCTCAACCAATCATAATGAAGTGATGAAATATTTCACCAATGGATGCGTCTCTTCATTTGGATAGATGCAACCCTTCGAACTCTATAAATAGGGCTTCAAAACATCACAAATTTCATGGGCATTAGAGTGCATAAGTGAAATATACTGTGTATAGATAGAGAATTTGCTACGTTCATAAGTGTTAGAGAGAAAATGTTTAAGTGATTCGAATCCTTGTTTTGATCACTAGATTTCTCTATATTCTCGAGCGATTTTTGTACAAGTGTACTTGCAAATCACTTATCAATAAAAGTTTTCATTTTTCAATATTCGTTTGTTCGATATTCGCAAAGAATAGCATCCTAGCGAAGGTTCTGTACGAGCCAAGACCGAATTCAAAGTAGATGCAGGAATTGTGGGAATTGACGACTCCCATTAAAGAGTGGATACGGTTTGATCAACTTTAGCTTTCACTTACATATCTTACAACTTTGCTTTGCTTTATGCTTATACTTTCTATTTCGAAGTTTATGATATGTCTAAGTGTCATAATGTGTATTTCGTGTTAAGTCTTTTATGTTAATCAAGTTATATACGTTGGAGCTAATTTTAATAGTAGTTTAGGGGTTAACAATAACGTGTATAATCACTAGTTCTGTGATATAATGTTGTTTAGTGAGCTAACATTTTTGGAATAGTAACTTGCTAAATGTGGCTATGTGAGAGCGACCCGTACTAAGCATAGTATTGACGTTGTCCAAGTTTATATAATCGTCCTAATTCATTTGCGCTAGGTTTAGAAAAGTCATTTCATGTGTTGCTCTATGGTAAATAATTAAACATCTGAGTGTTTTGAACCGAGTCTGTTAGATTAATTTAGTAAATAGTAACATCTTTGTTGAACTTGCATGTTTTCTTTGTTATCCTTATTTCATAGGGAAAATCTATATATTTAGATTCTCTAATCTTTCATATCTATATTAACTCATTCTTCATTCTAACCCTCCTATCCAAAATTATTAATACATATTATTTTTTTTTTATCATTTTTCCCTATTTGATCTTTAGAGGTAGTCCTTCCCTATGGGATCGATATATTTTACAACTACATCGCAACTGTATACTTGCAGTTATCATCATTTTTCTATTTGATAAGAGGTACTAACAACAGCTATACTTTACGCGGGGAAGGCATCATTAATATATAGCCAAACTCCTTGCGTAAAATTTATTAAACTTATTAGTAGAAAAGTGGCGAACAAGTTTTTGGCACAATTGCCTGGGAAGGCAAGTGCATTCTAGAGATCGAATTGTTCGAGGAAAGCAAGTGCGTCCTGGAGATTAATTAAATCTATTTATTTCGTTTCCTGATTATACAATTTTCTAATTTCATTCCAGATGTGAAAAGATTATGAAATAATAATCTTGAAGGTGATACGTCATAATATTTCATCTTAATTCTTGATAAATAGAAAATTTTCTTCTATTTTCCTATTCGCGTTCGTGAATGTCTATCACGCTCGTGAATTTCCTACAAAACTTTCTGTTTCTTGCTTTTAGTATACTCACGATCACGACCTAGGATTAGGATTGCGATGTGAACAAAAATTGCATCAGTTTGAGCAGTTTTTCGATGGTTTCTATCAAATTCTACATATAGGGTGTGATTTTCATAACTCTTCACTTCAGATATCCGAAATTCGTCTTTGTTCAATTGAACATTTCTGTTCTAAACCTTGAAATCAATCAACCTTTTTTCATCAAAATGGTTCACTCAAACAAATCTATTATAATTCCTCCTTCAGACTTGCAAGAATGGTATGAAGCACCTTTTCCTATTCACTCTCGAGAGGAAGGTGATCATTTCAAAACCATCAGAGATGCAGATTTCACTAGTTCTTATGTGATTCATAAGAATAGTTTCATTCAATTAGGAATCTACAAGAGGGTAATGTATTACCTTGGAATCTTAAACATGGTTCTCTATTCCTCTATGAATATTGGGAAAACTGAAGATAATTGTAAGGAAATGCTGATTTCGTTAGTATGGATGAATTCTAAGATAAATTTTTTAGAGTTTTAACATTAAGGAAAGAAGTATAAATTGTCAAGGAAGAAGTTGGAGCAGAATTTGGGGTTCCCTAAAGATTGTTTCTACAAATTGCTTCCTTGTTGGGATCCACTACCAACTTGGAATCGCCATACTAGAAAAGACAAATACAAATAGGAATCTGCTTATAGCCGGTGGATTCGAGACCCTTGTTTGCTCGCTTTACACTTCTATCTAAGTAGTACCCTTTTCGGTAAATCTAGTTTAGACACAGTCATTCCTGAAGAATTGTTTATCTTGGAAGTGGTTTGGAATGGCTTACCTATGGACGTATCAGGGATTATGATGGAGCCTCTTATGTCTGCCACAATTGATCCTAGTAGGATAGCATACGGGAGTCAAACTATGGCAAATTTGTTAGGACAAATTGGGAGATTACCAAGTGGTGAAGAAGTCTTTACCGATGAAGATGAAATTCTGGAGTTAACTACGGGCATTTTCTTCAAGCAGAGATTTCTAACCAAGTGTATTGGTGAGAATGGAATAACCTATGATTGGAAATCGTGGGATGTGAGAGTAGAAGCTGATAAAAAGAAAGAAAGAGAAATTGCTAGGAAAGAAGGATGGTCAACCAATCTTAAAAGGAAGTTGAATGAATTAATGGAAGAACAAATTTCATTCATAGTAAGATTAGCAAAATCCATGTTTTGGTATGTGCTGTTGAAAGGGATTTGTGGGAGTCACGTTATAAGATTGATCAGATGATTGAATCGTTAACTCCTGAATGAATAAGTTTCTTATCTTATTTATTTAGAAAATTTGTATAAATAGTTTTTCCTTTTAGTTTAGTTGTGTTTGTTTGTTTATTTGTATTTTGTTTGTTTGTTTACTTTTGTATTTATGAAAGTTTGTTGAATATAAAATGAAAATATGAATAACAAGATGTTGATGTTCAATTGCTATCATCACTATGATTACTCAAGGTATAATAGTAAATGTTTATCATTTGTATTTGACAAAGTTTGTTTGTGTTTGTGTTTCTAAGTTTTTATAGGTACAAGTCTAAAAATTGAAGAGAAAAGAATACAGTGACCGCAACTTAATTTGTGCTCGTGATCACTGGATATCAAAACATTCTGTTTCTATCATGAAGAAAGTCACGATCATGACAGGCCTTCGCGATCACGACACGGGTAAAATATGACCATTACAGATCGCGAATTGATACGTGATAGATGTCTGTAACTGCCATTAATGGCTAGTTTTGAGCCTAAATGGCTATAATTCAATTTATGACCAATTAGAGACCCATTAGACCTCTATAAATAGGTCCAAGTTGAACCATAGCCACCACATCTTCTAAAAAAAAGCCTACAAATTTCTGATTTTCTCATCTTCTGCATTCAATATCTAAACCTTTTCAAACCTTTTTCTTCAAAACCAATATGACTCGTGTGAAGAGAGCAGCACATAAGAGAGGATCCCAATCAATTCAAGAAGAATTTGATTGTCCTTTCCCATTGAGGATAAGAGAAGAGGGCAAGAGATTTTAGAAGCTAAGCAAATTGGTTATCACCGGGATGATATTCCTCGATTTAGTCTTCTTGGAAACATTGAATCTCCATGAAGAGATGAAATTCTACCTATTGGCTCTTAGTCTTACAAGATTTGTGAAGTTGCGGTTCCCTCAAAATTGAGATTGGATTCTCGGGTGTTTGGTAACATTTTGATTTTGAAGATTCAAGGAAGAGGGTAATACAATTTCGGAATCAAGGAAAGCAATACACCGTCACGAGAGAGATGATGGGTGAATGGTTTGGTTTTGAGATTGCTAATTCATCAAGCATGATGGATTCATTTCAACCTAATCGAGTTTGGGAAAATTTATCGAGTAAGAGAGTCTTTGATCCCAAAAATTCTCCTAACAAACTTATTAAGGATGAATGCATTCTTCTTCTCCACAAATACCTTTCCACTTTGGTATTTTGTCGAGTAGAGAATACTAAGGTCCAAAAGAAAGACTTGTTTGTTCTTTCATGTGATTTAATGAAACAAAAAGCGGAAATCATGGATATCATATGGGATATGATGAAGAACTCAATGAGTATGAGAAGCAAGATTGGAGCGACCGAGATTATCACTGCAATAATCTTGGGTGTTAGAGAAGAACTCCCCTATGTCCAATAACCGGGTGAGTATTTTTGCTACATGGATGGGACATATTTGAAGAACATCGGACCACTCTAAGAACACGATGGTGTATATTCTTTCTACTTCTACTCCAACAGCACCAAAAAACTCAACTTGACTCAAGAAGATTCATCCGTCGAACCATCAATTCCAGCCATTAGCCATCACAAAGGGAATGCCCCGATAACTGAAATAGAAGAAGATGATGAAGAGGACGAAGAAGCTCTAGAAGATTGGAAGGCTAGCATGCGACTTTTAAATTGGAAAATTGCCAAACGGAACTTGGAGTTATGAAGAAAGACATGAAAATTAAAGAAAAGTAATAAATTGATGCTTTGAAAATTACTTTCATTCTTTGGAAAACAAAATTATCAATTCACACCTAGTCCCCTGGATTCTCCTTCACATAAAACAAGTTTATTCTTTCCTTTACTTTATGTTTTTCAATTCAATTTTTAGACTAGTTTAGATTTTGATTTTTATAATGTCTCACAATGAGGACATTGTGTTCTTTAGTGTGGGGGGACAATTGTAAAAATCCCGTAAAATCCAAAAAAATTAAATAAAAAAATTGAAGAATTTGAAAATTTTTCTCAATATTTTAATCAATTCTACATTATCATTTCTTATACTTTTCTAACATTTTTCCAAGGTTATGGTGAGTGTTAGGTATTTACAAGTTTGATGTTAGTGCACAACATTTTTCAATTTGGCAAGGATGAGTGGTGAGTAACATTTGAAAGCAACATTCCAAGTAAGTTTCGATATATATTTCGACGCAACGTGATTTAGTATAAGTTATAGTTTTAGTTTAATGCTTTCTATAAGTTTAAGTGGATTAATATCTAATGGTATTCTTACTATGAGTTTTATATGCAAATCTCGAATAAGTCATATAAGTATTGAGTGTGTCTAAAGTGTTAGGAAACTATAGCCATAATACTTTGAAATTGATCAATAAAGGATGAGGGTATTAAAGAGTGAAAAATCAAAAGAAAGAGAGGATAACCAATGAGTTATGCAAAAGGTGAGGAATGGTACGGAGCAGAAACTGCAATCATTTATTGAGTGAAAAAAGAAAAGAAAGCATAGCAAGAAAAATGGGTGCAAAGTACAAAGTACTTCAAAAACATATTCTTAAAAGAAAAAAAATGAGAGAGTGGTATGGAGCATGAAATGCAAGCACTAAGAGTGTTTTAGCATCCCAGGTTACCTAAAAATGCCTTGAGAGAAATTAATCAAAGAGTGCTTTCTATATCCTTTATACTTTATACTATGCTTAAGAGAAGGTAATATTTGAGTACACTTATATGAAGATGCGATTCGGTTAACTCTCCATTAAGAGTAAAGGTATGCAACTAAGCTATATAAATTGCACATTACTAATTTGTGGGAAATTTCAAACTTCTACTTGAAATCTTTTGCGACGTGGAATGTGGTACTCACTGCAATAGTCTTTGGTCAATGAGGTACCAAATTGTTTACCAATTTATACACTTCTGTTGAATTTATCTTGAGGACAAGGCAAAAGATAAGTGTGCGGGTATGATAAGTGTATAATTACACTTATTATCATATTAATTTTATACGCTAAACGCTATAGTTTATGTCATTTTTATACTTCATATAAAAGATTTCATGTGTATATGTAGTTGTTTTTTATGCAAATGCAGATTCTAGGTAAATCTTGGGAGTAAAATGATCTAAAGTGGAATTCTATGAAAAAAGAGTGAAAAAGGTGCAAAAAGATGCATGCAACTTAAAGATTTGGCTTAGGATTGAAGCTGTCAAAGATCGGTGAAGTTGCAAGGAGAATTCTGAAGAAAAATGCAATTCATGATCGCGACAATCATTCGTGGTCGTGACTTGTTCTTCTTCAAAACAGTAGTCTACTAACCAAAGATTCATGATCGCGACTTGTATATCGCAGTCGCGAACCGGACGGTTTTCTGGTTTAATCTTTTTAACTACCAGACACCAGATAAGCATGATCAACCACCATCAACCGCCATCAACTACCAACGAAAAGACACTTATCAGAAGTCAACCAATCATGAAAAGCTGCTTATCTATTGTGGATTAGATCAAAGCTTCTCAACCAATCACAATGAAGTGATGCTATGAGCGGAAGACATAGAGCGATGAGCTGAGAGCGCGCGAGATGAGAGGCGCGGTCCACCGGGGGGTTTGAAAAAGTAAAGCACTGGGTCTGGGACCCAGAAAAAAGGTTGAAAGAGAGAGCGAAAACATTTTAGACCAGTTCGAACCTGAATCCACCATCTCTTAGTGTGGAGCCGCCACCTGGATTAGCTCTTTCTAGGAATTAGAGTCCTGTGAGGCTTAACGTCCGGGGGATGGCCCACCAAGACACAGAGATTCGGGTCCGGGATAAGTTACTTATTTCTTAAGTGATCACATTATATTACATCTACAGAAAACCGTATTTTCTTAATTGCGCATATTCGCACTTAGGTCATTTTTGGAGTTTAAATGTATGATTCACGTATTGCAAAATAATAAACCATCCACAAAGTGGAATAATAAACCATACACAAGGCAGTAAATAAATGAATAAAGTAAATGCGGAAAATAAAAATTACAAGGCTTCCAAAAATCGGGGGATGCAACCGCCCGCTAACCTATTTATTACATTTCCTCAATAATATATGCAATACCCGAAGGAAAAATAAAATCCTAAACATACATCTAACCTGCATCCACAAAGGTTAGCACATGGGTTATCACATATGTTCGATTTGATTTTAGCGAGGCCCGTGTGGCTTAATTAAAACATCGATGGTTTAAAGTTGTTATTTTAAATTAAAATAGTTCATTTTTATTTACACTTATGTTGATCAATTTTATTAGTGAAAATGATCACATGGCATAAGGTGAGGTCTGTTATCCGGGAATACTTTTTATTCCCTTCGTGGGGGTATTCTAATACAAAAATTAAAATAAAGGAAGAAGAAGAGAATTACAATATTTACAATAAAATAAAATAATTCCTAGGTTTACATGTAGAAAGAAATTAAAAAGAAAAAGAGGAGCACTAAATAAGCAGATCTAGGAACTCAGAGGCTTTACCCTTTTGGCGTGAATCCAGTTCAGTGAGTCCGTTTGATCTCGGGAGCGTTCCTCGTTCGTTTTGGTTTAATTGTAGTTTAATTGGAAAATAAGTGTTTATTTATCCAAAAGATAATCAGACTCGAGTTCTAAATTTGTTTTAGACTCGAGAATATCTGAGGATATCTAATGAAAAGTAGATGAAAAAAATATTTGAAAATAATTAAAATTTGCAGTCCAAACGTCTTTTGGATCCGAAAATCTTTGAAGAAAATATTTATCCAAAAGATAATTAGACTTGGGTTCTAAATTTGTTTTAGACCCGAGAATATCTAAGGATTTTTGAGAAGTGCAGGAAAAAGAATGGTTTGAAAAAAATCAAGATTTGAGATCCAAATGTGTTTTGGATCTAAATTATTTAAGAAAATATTTTTGGTATTTTTCTCGTTGTCTTTTTATCTAAAAATCTAATTTTTTTAACTAAATTTTTGAGCCCTCTTAATCAAAAAATGTCCCAAATTTATAGAAATTCGGGACAAGTTTAAACCGGGCTCGCCGAAGAGTACGGCGAGCCCCCCCCCCTTCGCTGAACTCCTCAGCGAGGAGGGGTGACCCTCGCTGAGGAATTCAGCAAGGGTGTGGCCCTCGTTGAATTCCTCAACGAGGGTCACCCCTCCTCGCTAAGGAGTTCAACGAGAGGGTCGACCCTCGTTGAGGAATTCAGTGAGGGGTCCTCGCTGAATTCTTCAACGAGGAGGCCCAAAGAATTCCTGGGATATCTTTGGGCCACTTCATATATTTTATATATATATATATATATATATACACACACACACACACATACATATACATACATACACATACATATATATATATATATACACACACACACACATACACACATGTGTGTGTATATATATATATACATATATATATATATATATACATATATACATACATGCATATAT
>CATIWQ010049542.1:0-29294 GCA_949673415.1 Euphorbia schlechtendalii | reverse complement strand
CGTAATCTAATTAGATCTGTAAAGAACAGGTTTGATATTCTGATGATTTGAAATTATTGGTGTAAAAGGACAGATAATAGTATGAGAATGTTGCTGATTTGAAATTAACTAATTAATATTTCACTTGTAGATGGGATTGTTTCCATTACTACTTTGTCAAGATTGCATAGTGTCGCCGGCGAGAATTTCAATTACTACTTTTCACAAGTATCAGTATGCTCTAAGCCTTTCACCGCTGCTAGGATAGTTTGCTCAGTTATTGGTGGTGGTGTTGTTGATTTCATTGAATTATTTTGTTTGGTTTTCTATTACTGATTCGTTTTAAAGAAACACAATTTGATAAAATTTTGTTAGGATAGTTTGTTCTGCTTTTTGTGTAGTTACTTTTTTTCAATTGTTTTCATTAAATTGTTTCACTTGCTACACCTGATTGCAAGGTTTTTGGTGCTGGCGTTGTTGGACTTTTTGTTCTTCACTGTCTCATTCATGTTACAAATTTTGCAAGTCCTATTTTATACTTTTTATTTTATAACAAACAATAAATAATCGATAATTGGTGCATTGTATGTGGTGATCATCTAAACATTCTCGTAATCTTTTATTACCATTCCTTATTCTATTTTCGTTCTCTTTATGTATGCACTCATACGCTATACACTCATATGCTATTCATCTTACATTACACACGCATACTAAAAACACAACTAACTTTTCATCAAATTTTTTTCCTAATGTCATTTTTCAGTGGAAGAAAAAAAAAACCTTTTAACTGATTTTTGTTTTTAAACAACAAACTAGTTAGTATTCAACTATCCAAATATTTCAATTTTTTAACAATCAATCTACTAATCAAGTTATTTTATCTGGCATTCACTATCAGATAAAGAATACTATTACATAATTGTGTTCTTTAATGGACATTAAAAACATTATTCAGCGATAAAATGGCACTACCATTTATGATTGCAATGTCTATTTGCAGCGGATAGGCGCTTCTCGAAATGGAAGGGATCAGTTATCGATTCATTAATTTCTCAAAAGGTGTCTTCCTTACGCAAAATGTATCTGACCATCTTTCAAGGTAAGACACCAGTGCATTTCTCAATTATACATTAGGATTACTATATATATACACACATACACATTATTCCTGAATAATGAACTATACAACTTTCTTCATGTAGCTCTGCCTTCATGTAAGATTACATTGGCCATAATCTTTTATTGCCTTTTCCTTGTTTTTTTTTCCGTTCTCTTTTTGTGGGCATGCCTCGTGGCATGAGTGTTCATAAGCATTTTGGGATGATTTTGGGATTATTTAAGGATGAATGACATATGTTAACATCTGATTGCTATTTATAAGTACATTAAGAAGGATTAACTGCACCGATAAGAAGGTCTAATTTTGAGTGTATGCAAAGGTATATAACTTATGAAAATAATTGCCAGTTTTGAGTTAGGTGGCATTATCTATTCATCTGTAATTTGGTTACAAATGCATATTCAAGAAGATGTGTTGGTGCCTCTAATTGTGAGTTGGTTACAAATGCTATGCATCTTACATTATTGGTCCTCATGATGCAAAACTAGAACGGATTTGTTATTATATTTTTTTGGTTCTAGTAAATTTTCCACTAAGACCATAATCTGAATCAATTCACTATGCCTGCTCAAATTCCTATTATAAACACCTTGTTCCTGCCAACTCGTGCAGGATTTCATTTTGCAAGGAAGAAATACAAATGGCAGTCAAGTCAAAGTCGGAATCACTACTAATATTAGACCGACATTTTGTGCAAAGTTTGCAGTTTTAATTTCAGATTTAGTCCAGAAGTTTGGTGCTATGAAATGGCCAAAACCTCAAATTTCATTATGGTACAATAGCTGGGATAAATAGAGCAGGCAGCAGCAACATGAACAGAAACTGAGGCCGAAGACTTCTCTTGTATGGTTTCTGAGTCAATAAAATGAGAAGAAGATAGGCAAGTTCCATTGGCAAATGTTGTGGAGATGCATTTTGGGTTGTTTTTTTATTATTCTCAATATAAGAATTCTCGCCAGCGACATTATACAATCTTAACTTAACCATGATGTTTTTTCTTTGATTTTGTCTAGAAACATCTGCAATGGAATTTCAGTTAATCGAACTATTAAGATGTAAGAATCTGATATGTATATTATTCCAATATTACCTTGACAATCTAAACCACATCACTAGACCACATTTCTTTTACCTAAATTAATTTAAAATTATTAATTTAAAAGCATGGCTACAAGTGTGCCAAAGCAACAAAAGGTGGTGATGATCGATGTGGAAATACTATTGGCAAAAGTTGGGAAATTACATCTGACATTATAAACATCGGAACAGATCCAAATTCAACAAGGACAATGGTTCGGGTTGTGCATATAGTAGAGGAATGTGATGAACTTTATGTGGACCAGATATAAACTTGTTGACATTGGTCGAAAGGTCGATATTAACCTAGAGGACTGTTCAACACCTCTACCAACCTATTACCATTTAAGGCCTCAAGATCCTCTTCTGCAAGCTATGGCCAAAACACCCAACAAGGGATGAAGAAGTCACATATCTCTCATTGGGGGGTGTAGTATGCGCTCACCATCAATACTCTCCTCCCCATAAAGGTCACGACACCCACCATCTCCACCCTCCTTTTGTACCCCCAATAGCAAAGTATCAATCTGCAAAAAGAAAACCAAGTCAGTCACCCATTATATTTAAAGAAATCACTTGAAGTCAACCTTGACCCTATCAAACAAGAACTCCCGCATATACTTCTCTACCTTCACCGAAGCAATCCAACCCCAACTATTGCAACAAATCCCAAGATGTGGAATTCTCGGCTTGTAAGTGTGGGAGTTACTATAGGATACACCATGATGTCATGCTCAAAAGCCTAAATGTGTGAAAGTTCACAAGTCTAAACCAGACAAATCAAGTAATTCACAAATAAAAGTTTATACCTCGGGGATAAATGGAGAAGTCTTTGCCTTCATGATGTGAAGGCAAGTGCAGTGGTCTAATGCTTAATACATCTAAGCAAGTTCTGTTCTACCCTGTACCATTCCCTTAACTTTGATCAAATTAATCAAGAAATATAACAGGTTTCAATTGACAAATGAGGCACTTGTAGGAAAACCAAGAAAGACAAAATAGTATTTTGAAGGGATGAAGAACAAGATTCAATTTTGAATGTGGAACATGAAATAATTGACATAACAACAAATTAGAATTCTAAATAACTTGAAGAACCAATATGTTTAATTGAAAGATAGGAGCTATTACCTAATTGGACTTCTTCCAGATCGGTATATTCAGAATGAAGATCAAGATTTCCCAACATCGAAGTTAGGTGGCAAGTTTCACCACTATCTATGATCCATTATGGGTTGGTTTAGTGTGTAGTAGTGTCATTGAAGGTTGGGGAATTATGGTTTCAGGGACTGGGATTTCTTCAGTGAAGGGAATTAATGCACATAATGTCAAGTCCCCTTACAATTATAGCAGACAATGTTACTAAAAGATGGTGCTGATTGTAATACCTGAGCAGATGTTAATTATGTTTGTGTGAACTGGTTCAGTTCTTGTCCGAGTACAGAGCTGCTGTAATTTGGACGGTGTGTTGTCCAAAAAGTTTTTGCTCTTATGAGTGACCTCGACCTCTTCCCCTCTGGCTTGATTTGAAGTTTGGCATAGCCATGTGAGCCGAAACTGAGTTTAGCTCGTCGTTACCAATAGACTCTCGTATCAATTGCCTTTCTTCCTGCAAGAGTAACCCATGTAAGTCACCAAACGTTACAACCATCATTGAGCCTCAAGAGAGCGACAAAAATCATGATATGGACTTTTCAATTTATTTAAACCATCAATAATTGGCTCGTGGTGCCCTAGTTGGCTTGTGATACCGTGCAAAAACTCGTAAGTATTTGGAACTCTTCTCACATTAACTTATGAGGGAGTTGTGTATTTTTAGATAACACATTACAGCTTTAGACTTCTAATATAATTCAAATACAAAATGGTTTCACTCTCATATCTCATACAAAAGTCTTCTTCCTTATCACACACTAGGATTTCGGTTTCCCTTCCTATCATTATCTACTTACCTTAGCAGCTAAAATATAACATTTACATCGTCCCATCCTGGTCCGCTTCAATTTCAGTTTCTGACAACAATTTCCCTTATCTTTTAATTTCAACTCAGTAAACTCTAATAACAACGAATCAAACAACTCCTCGTCAACACCATGTTCATTTCCATGCTCTTTAAAATCAATATCATCATCATTTTGATTCATCAAGGTCGGATCCAAATAATTTAGCAACCATGTAAAGTTAGCTTTTCGGTTGATCTGCTATGGTGGTGGAATAAAAGGAAAAAAATACTAGAAATATCTTGGTAATCAGTAACACATTCGTAAAAAAATAAAATATATAGATTCCATGGTATATTTCTTTCAATGATAAAGAAGAATCTAACAATATGTTTTCTAAATTGAGCTAGACATTGTTGAATGAAATAAAGATAAAAAAAAATCAGCTTAAATATTTAAATCACCTTAGACCAGTTAAGTTACAAGCCTAATATCAAAAATACAGTTTTCTAATAATTTTAATAATAACCTAACAAAATATTTTTGCATTCGCCACTAATGAATTACGCATTCGCCACTAACTACAATTGCAATTAAATGCATGAATGCGCATATCTTTTCTCGTAACGAAGATGACAAATTCTAAAAATAGTAAAAGAATCCCGCATTTCAAGAACGCATAACCTCGTTAAAAATAAATTTATGCATGAAAGCAACTAATAGTAATGAAAGCATTTTGTAGTTTGTGATCCGATCTCGTGCATAACGATAACAATGATTAAAATTTCTTCTCGTTTTTTGAGCAATCTACTCATTTAATTAATAAAGTTCAAATACTTAATAATGGCGTAAAATAGTTTTCAAATACATAAAAGATAAAATAGTTTTCAAATACATAAAAGATAAAAATTACTAGTACATTATATTAAGTAGATTCCAAAACTGTATTATTTTAAAAGGAAAACTGAAACATGATGGTACTTTATAAAAATAATAATAGATCAGATTTTAATGAGATTATATAAACCCAAACTAAGTAGGATTACTCAGTGGCCGCTTAACGAGAGGTATGGCAGAAGAGAAAATGAATCCGATCAGAAAAGAGATGGAACGATCCTTGGCATGTTTATGTCCTCAAAAAACGCAGAATAAAGGTATATTCAATCCTCAAGCTCTTCTTAATAAATCTGATCAATAGATCTGTTATATTCGTAATAAAATAAGAGGAACCTAAATAGATCTACAATGATTTGATATTCGGATGACATGAAATTCTTAATCTGGATATACATATAGATGTAAAGATCCGATATTCTTATGAGATTGTTGCTGATTCGAAATTTTACCAAATACTTAGAGAATTTAAATCAACATAAAAAGCATTTTGGGTTTCCATATAATCGGTTGAGTCATGGACATAACATGTATTCACATTATCGATGTGTTTACGAAATAAAATATATATGTTTTCATATATTATCTTCTCATATTCAATATATAGCAGCCATAATAAATTTTGCCGGGTATCTTTTTCTTATATTTTGCAACACAATGGTATATTCTCAAGCTTAGTTGTTGGTTTTCGATCTAGAAGGATCTTATACTATTTTGTTTATGGTATTTAATTAAGTCTGAATTCAACATAAAAGTCTTCAAAATTATACGTACGTGAAGATAAAATAAGTGGTTTTTATTAGAATTGGATTTCAAATTTGAGAAAAAAACCAAATAGAAGAAAGAGGAGATCTATTGACCTGAATTGATCGGAAAATGACTGGAGTTTTGTTAGGAAACAAGAGTAATTTACAATCTATGGCTTGGTTGGAGTCGAGAATCCTACAGGTATTTTCATTAGATTATATTGAATTTGATTGGGTGGTATCCTTCACAGAGATGAGTCTTTATATATGTTTCGATAGTTAGAAATTTTAAGTGGGTTAATTTAAGAATGAAGGTGTGCCTTTGCAGAAGTTGTTTATGTCCTCACCCTTCGAGTTTCAAGGATCGATTCCTCCATTGAACATTTTTGTTTTCAAAAAAAAAAAAAAGTGGGTTAATTTTTCGAAAGGCTGGAATTGGAGATGATAATACCGTTATACATATTTAGTTTATTGTCAATTTGAGCCCTTCTTGTTAGAAAAATTATTTGGCTTTCTACTAGCAATGCATATATACAGCTATCTATTTTCTAAATCAATGTTGCAAATCTTTTATATATTTTTGTGTAGTTATATAACCATGAAGTTTACCCTGCACTCGGTGATATAAATTCTCCAATCGATGGTGCTATTCTCATAAGAGTCATAGTGATAAGTGTGAATATAATTGTCATGAATAGTCATTTCTGTAATAGCAGCTGTTGCTAATTGAGGCTTTAGAGTTCCCAGTCCAACTTTTCACCAAGTAAGTTAAGGATTTAGAATTATCAGAATGCTATTAGCCTTTCCCTGCTGTTGGTGTTGATGTTGATCTTGCTATAAGCCTTATTAAATTGTTTTGACTGGTTTATTAAATTGTTTGACTGATGAAACTTGGATCTCTTACTTGCAGAATCTGATGCCAATGTTTTTGGTGGTGGCATTGTTGGCCCAATATTTGTTTCATCAAATTTTTTGACTTTAAGGTACATTTTACTTTTCTCAATTATTATTGCTGTTGTTGATTAATCTTCTAATTAGTGGCATATTTGTTTCATTAAATTGTTTTGATTGTTCTCTTAGTTTGTATTGGAATTATGAGACAAGTTTTTAACATAAACCTATAATCAAAGATCCATTGTTTAGCCTGTTTGTTCTTGATCTTTTGATGCAGTTGTTTTTAGCCCATAAACATTAACTTTAATAGCTACTAACCTACTATAATTGTTGAAATCAACTCTCAAAATATTTAAATGTTGTGTTTTCGGTGTCATAATATGGAATTACTAAGCTTGTTCTATTCTTTAATGTATTTATCAAAAGAATTTAATCTTATCCTTGTCAAACAATGAATTTCGCTTGTTAGCAATTAGCTTTAACAGAAAGAATGATGTCAATTCTTATTCAAAACTTGCTCTTGATTGACCTTCAAAGATCTCCATCTCTAAAACTGGTCTTTTTGACCCTGCAGGGGCTGTCTTGTCATTTCAATATTGACTTGACGAAATTTTCTTCTCCTGAACCTATCACTTCTGGAAATTGGAGAAATCTGCAGATTCCTCCACATTTGAAGGTAAATTCTGATATTTTTGGCTCATTGTTATTTTAATGTGAGGTCCTAAATGGTTTGGTTGTATTTTGTCTACCATCGGGCTGGCATTAGGATTAATGGGCCGAATACAAATGCATGCAATAAGGAGAGAAACTTGCAAGGAACGGTGGATAGATTGATGAGAACGGTACAAATGAAGCGGGACATCAAGCAAAAACTCGAAAGCCATGTTTGAATGCATTGAGTAACAATATTGTGGTTCAACATTTATGCAAAATCTCAAAAGCCACGTATCATGTTTTCTTCTTTTGATAACTAGCTTGAAGAGAACAAAAGAGCTTGAAACCGAGAAGTTGAAATCGGAGAAGTTGGAAAAGGATAATGTTGCTCTACTATATCTCCTAGAAAATGAAAAGAGCACATGGCTAAAAAGAAGTATTTGAACTCTTAATTACAGGTTAACTAATAGAAAATTACTTTGTTTTTTAACAAAACAAATCATATTATTACATGCTTTATATTTAAATAATTACACATCTCATTTTGTTACTTTCTTGCTACAGAGTGATATGAAGGATGGAAAGCTTAAGGATTAATTGACATTCTCGATTTTTTATTTCTAGATTTGTATTTGTACAAGAAATTTAAATGCATTCAGATTGGTTGTTGTAAAATGACTACAAACAACCTTGAGTTTCTAGTCTTCAAATTATCATAGAAACTACTCCTTGAGTTTGTCACAATTTGTAATATTTGCTGCTGCAATGGAATCAAATTCATAGTCAATGGCTGCTAATTAGTTTGCATGGTCGAATTTCCGGATTGACCTCCAGGAAATAGTTATTGTAAACCAGAGACATTGCTAGATGTTGATGCCGCTGCAAATTTTGAAGGTTATTTTGAGAGGTAAAATTGCTACTGCAATGCACAAAAAGGGCTAAAGAAATGGCTGTACTAATGGAGGTTATTTTTGAAATATTTATTTCGCTTTCCTTGGAGACTTTGCTGAGGCTTAAAAGTGTTTGTAAGAGCTGGCATGCCCTCATTGTAAGACTAAACAGGGCGTAAACTTTTATTACCTTTTCCTTGGATAAATTTCATTCTCTTTTGTTGAAAGTGAGTTAATGAAAACACAAACAGAAAATAATCTTGGTAGTGCAAGAAAACATATCTTCTCCCCCTCACTTCATCTTCTACAACCTTTATTGAATTACACTGAATAAAAAGTTTTGTAGTCATTTAACTTTTACGCATTGCATAGGAATTCTCATTGTATTGTTTGAGTTTTGGATTCTCAGATATTGTTTGCAACTCAGGATTTTTAGATTCTTATGGGGTACAGAATTTACAGTTGGAATTATGTAATGTTGCTGATGTACCCAGAACATAGAGGATGAAATGAGCAAGTTGAAGCATGTTTTAGATGGGAAAAGAAAACAAAAGATGCAAATAAGTGATTTGTGCCTTAAGATTATTGGCTTGTTGTATTTGATTGTGCTAGGTTATAAATATAACCTTATGTTCATTGATAATGCAATTGGTTATTATGAGCGGATGTGTTTTCAAAGGTTTAAAGGGATTATATTGCTCGGGGCACAAAAACACCCTTTGGTCGGTTTAGTGCGGAAAGATTAGTATTAATTTTCCATAAAAAGTGTCCTTGTTTATGCACAGGCAAAAAGTGTGATTTTATCATGTTTTGATCACAAAATAAACATAAAAATGTAATTTTTCCTTTAAAAAATCAAGATAAATACAAACAATAGTTAATACCTCATTTTACATATAAGTCATCACCCAATTCATCTCCCGTCGGGATTTGTGGTATACTGATCCAAGATAGAATTTTTATGCCAAATGAAAGAGATTCTGAGTTCGAACATGATAGCTACTATATTATTCAAAACTTTGGTAGTTTTGATTTATAAGATAATTTCAGCATTATGATGGCATAAAAAAGAATTTTTTTCTATAGAAAATCTGGTAGAGTAACGGCGGTACTTGGGATTTTCCGGGAAATCCTAGTGGAGTTTCCACTTTATTCAAGATTCCCTGTCTTAACCTGCAAGCTTATACATAGAAATTAACGCAAAGGCAGTCCAATTGACTCCTTACCCCAACATTTACATTATGATAAGTGAAAAATTGAAGAAAAAGTAGATATGAAAATATAATTACCCTCAATATGTTTTCTCTTGTCTAGGATGACTTGAGAGCCAGTACAAGACCGAATTTGTCAAGATGAAGTTGAGAGTTTGGTAGAGATTTGAGATTTAGCAAGTTTATGACTATAAACATGTACAGAAGAGAGTGACTTTGATAGTCTTGAGATTTTAATCGAGTTTGGACCGGAATTTATTGGTGAAACTTGACCCGAATCAACTTGGGTTTTACCCACAAGGTTTCGAACCTTCAAGAGCTGATCTTAGAAGCTTTAAAGTTGGAAATTTTTGAAAAAATTTTGGATTTAGGGTGCTTCCCTTTTGTGTTGTGTCTTTAGAGGAGCAAAATCCTTCTCTTTATATGGAGGTTGGTAAATGATTGCGTGTTCATTTATCAAGTGTGGTAAATGGGCATGCGCCCATTTATCCTCGTGGAAGGCAGGCTAAAATAGCCTAATTTTTGGGTAGGAGGCTATTTTAGCATGCTTAGGCTCAAATAGCAATGCCCAATTACCAGGTGGTAAATTAACATGCAGTCATTTACCAAAGTTTGACCACATGACTTTTTGAGCTTTTGGTCCAGAATAAGAAATCAACTTTTCTTGGAATTTGAATTTTTGAAATTTGGATTTTTTAGTGTAAAGAGTGATAATTCGACTCTATTTGAATCTTCTCTAATCCCTTACTTGAAGTTAGTATGAATCTTCATCTGACTGAGTGGACCATGCTAATAGTTTGCCTCTCACATATATAAATATAGAAAATAGAAATGTTTTCATATGTGAAACAAACAAAAAATTTGTGAGTGTAATGCATGAGTTAACATTTTTAATCAGTAGATTTTGAACCAAAATATTTGGCCCCTTCGATTATAATGTCTAGAGAAATGAAAATTTTCATCTCATGGAACTTTGAGAATTTTTAAATTGGTGAAGAGCAGGACTATAATTTTTTGTAAAAATAATTATCAAATTTAATGCATGATTCTTTCATGTGAATTATTTTATTATTTCGCTCGATTTAAAACATTTAAAATAAAAAATGAGATAAAAGTACAGAATATTACTTGTGTAGGGGTAAATGGGTTGTTCCCATCTACCAGGGATAAATTAGGGCACTAAATAGCGATATTTCCAACTTGCACCTTGGAGCGTCTTAGTAAGGACATAGTAGTCAAGTTCCCTTTCCAGGTCTGAGTGGTTATCCTCCTTGTCCTTCACATTATTATCCTAATCAACAGAATTACTGGTTTAAGTAGTAGGTTCCTCTACATTTTACTTTTCTATTTTGATTTGTTGGATCCTCGTGGGGGCCTTTTTTATAGCACCTAGTGGCTTTGTGGCCACTTCCAACGATCTTTGCCTTTGAATGATTGATTTCAATGAGTGCTTCCTATTTCCCATTGTCTTCTTTTATCTTATAGTTGAGCGATAAGAAGTGAGTTTATTGGGGTAACCTACCAGTATTGGTAGGTTGCTTCATAAACTACGTATAACGAATTATTACTCTTCTCATTCTACCTCCTTATTCATTCAAAATCATCATGGATCTTTATGTAGATTCCCTTGTCACTTGAATAGATATCTCCAGAAATCTTAGGGTTTGTTATAACTTGATTGGTGTGACTTGCACAATTAGAAGGACTACATCTGTATCTTCATTAAGCAAGAGATCCTTACTACTGCGATTGAGTTCTATAACCCCGTTAATAATTTCTTTTTTTCAAGAGCAAGAACTCTGTCCCATGTATGAGGATTATTGTGGGCTACTGATGGCTTCGACTGAATTATCTATTTCTAAATCATCAAAGAGTCCCAAATTTACAGATAATTTTGCTAAACTATTTTAACCTTCGTTTGTATAGATATTGGTAATGAAGGTCTTAGAATCATCATGGCTTTTGACATAGTTTTGAGCCTTTGCTTTACTGAGGCAAGTTGTCTACCTTCTACTACTAGTAATTTTCTATGAGACCTATACTAGTATTCGCAGTTTTACATAAATACCCATTGTTGCTCAAATGGTGAACGAAGCTTCTATCATGGTGAGTGTGGATGAGACTTTGTTCTATATCTGATATGCCTGTACTAGTGCTGACATCACTAGTGGTGGTATAAAACTGCTCCTTTAGGTAACTAATCACATTTTTTAAATTATTGTTATCTCATTTAACTGATCATTGAAATTCCTATGGCAGCTTTGGCTACAAGATAATCTAACCATTATGTCAATTCCAGAATAAGTCCATTATAGGCCTAACAGTCATTTGGTACATCGTTCCGTGGTTAACTTAAATGGTTGCAATTAGAAGTACCTCACTCATGATGAATGGCACGATCATATGATGTCATGCACTGTGGGGAACATCTGCAACGCTTGCCCTTGGTGGTCAATTACTCATGTGAGTATCCATGTTTGTTAAAGGGGATGTAGTACTTTTAGTCTTCTTGGAGTTTATTTCTTACGCTCCTAGCCATTTTTGTAGGTAGTATGATTATCCACATTGCGTCTCTATGCTCTTGTGTGTTCTTTGAGATAGTGAGTTGACTTATTGTTGGAGGCATGGGTATGAGGAGAGGTGGATTGGTCACATCCAGGTCCGGTAGATTTCACTGCTCAGGCTAGCATTTACCATGATGTAGCTTATTATACTTGGCTGGTAGAGAGTTTCTCTACTGTTCCCTATGAGTCTACTTGTGTATTAGATACTGGTTGTGGTACTCATATCTGAAATTCTATGTAGAGATTCCAAAATAGTAGAAGGCTTGCAAAGAGGGAAATGGACCTAAGAGTTGGAAATGGAGCACAGTTTCCTGTAGGGACATATAACCTTCCTTTGGCTTCTCAATGCAATAATGTTCTTTATGCTCGTGGAATATCTGTGGATGCATGGAATTTACATTCTATATACTAAATATGAAATTCTAAATATGAACATTGTTAAGAAATCGAGATTAGATAATGAGAAATCCTCATACAAATGTGGAGACTTGGGCCCAATGGAATGGGAATCCTATGGTGCGGGCGAACCTTGTTTAAAGGAGAAGATGACTAAGAAACCTTTCAAAGGAAAGGGACAACATGCCACTAGTACCTTGAAAATAATACACTCTGATGTATGTGGTTTGATGAGTGTTAAGACACATGAGGGTTTCGTCTACTTCATAACCTTTATTTATGATTACTCATGATATGGTTATTTGTACCTTATGAGGCACAAGTCTGAGAGTTTTGATAAATTTAAAGAGTTCAAAACCGAAGTAGAGAAAAAGCTTGGGAAAAGTATCAAGACCCTTCGATCTAATCGAGGTGGTGAATACTTAAGCCAAGAGTTTAAGGATTATTCAAGGGATAATGGTATTTTATCCTAGTGGACGCCTCCTTATACACCCTAACACAATGGAGTTGTGAGCACGGGATTTTGTACCAGCTCGCGCGTTCAATGATGATGGCTTTTCGGGAAATTTATCCTCGAATCACACGACTTTTGACCATCCGACGATCTTCAAATGGGAATCCTCCTCTGACATTTTAAATTATTTAACTAAAAAAATGAAGGAGACGTAATCCTGATCGTGAGGGAGTCTCGCGCGGAGGCAGCCTCGCGAGGCCGAGCGAGGGACCCTCGCGCTAGGCCTCGCGAGGTAGCCTCGTGAGGAAGCAGCCTCGCACGAGGCGGCCTCGCGAGGAGGTAGCCCGTGCGAGACTATGCGAGGCGGCCTCGCACGAGGCAGCCTCCCTCGCGCTAGGCCGTGCGAGGGACCCTCGCACAAGGCCTCGCGAGGTAGCCTCGCTAGGAGGTAGCCCGCGCGAGGCTGCGCGAGGGAGCCTCGCGCGAGGCCAATGAGGCTCTATTCTTTGGGTTTTTTTTCAGGATTTCTTTTTTCTATAAATTGTCGGGTCTTTTCAGTACACGGGGCCCCAGGAAAATTCAGAGAGAAAAAAAATCTCTTTCAGAACAAAAAATAAAAACAAAATTTCTGACGTTCTTATAACTTTTTCTTAGATCTAAAGACACTTTTGGATCTCAAATTTCTTCATCTTTTTATAAAATTTCTTTAACTTTTCTTCTTAAATACTCAGATATCCTCGGGTCTAAAACCAATTTAGATCCCGAGTCCGATTATCTTTTGGATAAATAAACACTTTATTTTCCAACCAACCAATTCTTTTTTCCAATTAAATTATACTAAAATTCCAAAAATTAAACGAAGATTTTTGGACTTTTACATCAAACTTTTCACATTAAATCACAATAAATAAAAACGAACGAGGAACGCTCCCGAGGACCAAACGGACACGCCGAAGTGGATTCACGCCAAAAGGGTAAAGCCTCTGAGTTCTTAGAGCTGCAAATTCCATGTTCATTTTCTTTTCTTTTAATTTTTATTTTTCGGCCTAGGAATCATTTTTATTCCATGTTATTATAAACAATGTTGTAATTTTCCTTCTTCTTTTATTTCCTTTTAATTTTTTTTAATTTTTGTATTAGAATACCCCCACGAAGGGAATAACACATGTTCCCGGATAACAGACCTCACATTTTGCCATGCGATCATTCTCATTAACCAAAATTGACCAACATACGTGTAAATAAAAATGAACTGTTTTTATTTAAATTAACAACTTTAAATCGCCGATGTTTTAATTAGGCCACACGGGCAAAATCAAATCGAGAAAACGTGATATATCCCCTATGCTAACCTTTGTGGATGCAGGCTAGATGTATGTTTAGGCTTTATTTTCCTTCGGGTATTGCACATATTTTACGGAAAATGTAATTAATAGGGTAGCGGGCGGTTGCATCCCCTGAATTTTTTGAAAGCCTTTTAATTTTACTTTACCGCATTTACTTTCCGCATTTACTTACTATTCTGTGGATGGTTTATTTTTCTGCTTTATGGATTTCACAATACGTGAACCATGCATTTAACTCTAAAAACAACCTATGTGCAAATATGCATAATTAAAAGAAAACGGTTTTCTGTAGATGTAATATATTGTGATCACATAAGAAATAAGCAACTTATCCCGGACCCGAATCTCTGTGTCTTGGTGGGCCGTCCCCCGGACGTTAAACCTCACAGGACTCTAATTCCTGGAAAGAGCTAATCCAGGTGGCGACTCCACACTAAGAGACGATGGATTCGGGTTCGAACCGATCTATAATGTTTTTCGCCTTTTTCTCTTTCAAACCTTTTTCTCCCGGGTCCCCGACCCGGTGCTTTTCATCTTCTTTTTCAAAACACCCTGGTGGACAGCGCCTATGAATCGCGCGCTCTCGGCCCACCGCTCCGTGTCGTCCGCTCACAGTGGCGACTCCGCTGGGGATTTTTCTAAAACTTGTTTTTCAAAAGATTTTAGATTTTTAGATAAGTGCCAAAAATTATTGATCACATTATTCCGTTTTCTCTTAATTTTGACATATTCATTATAACGCATTGCAGTAGAAGGGATTAGCCCATAAGTCTAAGGTACCCTTATTACCGTGAAGCTTTCTCTTGTACTAATCTACCTCCCTGAGAAAAGATAGTACTTGAGCGAGTGAAGCACTTGTTGCCATATCGCATGTACCTCCCTCGAACCTATTTGGGGAAAGGCTTGGAGTGTATTTCAGTGCAACAAGAACTTGCTACATCAGCAACCCATTTTTAAATCCTCATGTAAATAAACCATAGGCATTTTCCCTAGGGTGTTACCCAAACACGCTATCATGCATTATATTTTCCTGCAGGTGCGCTCCTTAGTATCTTCATGATCCTAAGATGAACCAAACTTAGGATAGAGACTAACCAAAAACCCTACACGCGGGAGTTATATGGTTGGAAGTTTGGATGTTACATACTACTTGTATACTACTTTCAACTTTGTACAATTGTCATACTAACCACGAATTTTTGTGCAGACACTCGAATGCACACACTCATGATATTAAATGTATACTGTCACCCTAGGACAACATAAAGCCACTTAGGAATATCACTTATCCCTTTTCAGTGAGATGTTCACTTGACATCCCGCTACTAGCCTGTATATGGCAACCATACCTTCATCTTACTGTTTGATGTCCACTTGACGTCCAACACTAACATTTCCACCACATTACCCATTAGATGTCCATTCGATATCCAACTCACAGCCCTCCCAAGGTACACCAAAAGCCCAAACGAGGCAAATACCTACCCAAAACCTTTTTCCCACATTAAAGGATATCTCAGTCGAAATCCTAACCTAAGGTCATATGGAGCAAACTTTCCTACCTTACCGAATCTTCAAGGGTATACACCTCATACCCGAATCATCCACCCACACTAGGCAATAATTCACGCATTACCACATGCCCTCAAATAGTGATGACCACATGGGTATCCAAAAACCCGCCCTAATCGGGCAAATAACCAAATCATTCTTTAGATAGCCACATACGGTAGTTGTCTTCCTCGTTCCATGAGACCTAGTCATAGGACGAAACCTCAAACCATTGACCTATTACCACATAGGTAACTTAGTCAACTCACTTACATCACATCTCAAATCCAACCCCCGTTGTTGGATTCTCATTTCCACATATTTTCATTCTTTTACCTGATGACTAACTTGTTTATTTCAAATGGATTGACATACATGTTATTTCATATCATAGCATGCTAGCCCCTTGTGAATACAGCCATAACATTAAACATCTCACACATTTCTCACATCACGAGTCATGTCATGAATTGTACATGCACAGTCTGATCTTTTGCTTGTATATCTTAGTTTGGAGAAGGCCTGCTCGACGCCTGGTCCGTGTTTCCCCAATTATGGCCAATCTGGAGGGGGTTCCGTACACTGACTCAATTGATGACTCGGGTTCAGACTCAGATTCAGCTCAACGCACTATTATGGCCAGTCCTCAAGGAGAGGGTGCAAGGGAAGATCACTCCATCCTAACAGGATAAAATTCTCAGCAGTTGTAGGTGAGCGCCGAGATTACAGCTGCCCTAACAGCCTTCGCCAATAGCGAACCGCTAGCTACGCTCATTCGCCAACACCTTGGGAGGACCCAGAATGCAGTGTCCAGCTCGAAGGTCACCCTTAACAACGTCAATCCAACAAGGGGACCTCCCACCTCACACATGGTCCCCCAACTACCTTTTATCAGTTTGGGGTAGGATAAAATCAACTGAACCAGGCTCCAATTGGTCTACCGGGATGTAACTTTTTCAATCCTTTCTAGCAGCAATTCTCCCAGGGGCAGCCTGTCCAGCCTGCATTCGCATCAGGGCCCTTCTACCAACAACCTATCCCTAACTGGAGTACTTCTGTCACCTCACAGTTCCAGGCACCTCAATTGCCCCACTTTGCGGCATATCCCTAGGGGGGCAGTATGGCTCTTATCCAAATACTGGAGATGCCATCCTTCAACAACCAGGAATGGCGGAACTATGGCAACAATTCTTGGCCATTCACGGTGACCACCTAAGGAACACATACCCTACGCAATAGACGATGGGAGAAGAAGACAACTTACCTCCAAACTTTGCAATGCCGCAGTTTGAGAAGTACGTAGGATCTGGCGACCCACGAGCCCACTTAACGCATTATCAAACTGTGATGAGAGCATTGAGGGTCAGTGACTAAATGATGGCTAAGCTCTTTGTCGTTACCTTAGGCCAGCCGGTCAATGAATGGTACAGTCACCTTCCGCTGCACATAGCTACCAATTGGAATAGCCTCACTCAAGCTATGCTGGAGCATTATGGTTTCAACTCTCAGATGGAAACCACAATGCAACATTTGGAGGCCATAAGGCAAAGGCAGGGTGAGAACTTCAAATCCTATTATACACGATGGATGGTTACTCAAGTCAGGCTGCAAACTTGTTTGACCCTATCGGAGATGATAACAAAGCTGCTGGACGGCGCACTGCCACCATATAGGAACAAATTCGGATCGGATAGCTTCTCCAGCTATCAAGAAGTGTTTGAGAAAGCAGAGAGGATGGAGCATTTCGAATCCATGGACACCTATGGGGGGAACTAATAATTATGTAATAAATTAGCTTTTAGCTACTTTGCCCATGTGGCATTTGAATTTTGAATAAATTGAACTTTTGCTTGATATTTTATCACTGACATCACGCATTCTCATAAACAAATTCATAATGTTTTTAGCACATGTGACACATCATTTCATGAAATTAATTTGGGTATAAATGGATTCCCCAAATATTCAAATGATTTGACTCTTGAGAGAAAGTGTGAGATAAATACATGTACTTAGACAATGCGTGATAGCAATTACCTCATCATACAATGACGGAAGATCAATGGAAAGATCTCCAAGCATGAAACATCCACTGACTCAACCAAGAGGATGAAGCATGCATAGATAAAATGATGAAAGATCAATGGAAAGATCTCCAAGCATGAAATGTCCAAGAGAATGACTCACGCAAAGATCAAAAGGATCGGGGCTAGAATAAGGCTAAAAATGTCGACCAAACAAGTTGAGACCAAACCACCAGCGCAACATCACGAGGAAGGAGACAAATCGTTGAACACGTCAACAACTCCGTTCACAAGACCAAACAACCGGTGCAACATCACAAAGAAGGAGACAGATCATTGAACACGTCAACAACTCCATTCACAAGACCAAACAACCGGTGCAACATCACAAAGAAGGAGACAGATCGTTGAACACGTCAACAACTCTATCACAAGACCAAACAACCGGTGCAAAATCATAAAGAAGGTGGTAAATCGTTGAACACATCAACAACTCCACCACCACCATTCATGGGATCGAACAACCAGCGCAATGTCACAAAGAAGGAGATAGATTGTTGAACACGTCAACAACTCTATCACATGGATCACCGCAATTCATGGAACAATCAAGCAAATGTCAAAGCAAATTGATTCTCCCCTAAAGGATCATACAAAGGTCAATACTAAAGATAAAAAGGAGCCCGATTGTTGAACATGTCAACAACTCCTTTGCATCAACACACCATCAGAGGAAACGCCAATGATCAAGACACATCACATACGCAACGCAAGCACAAACCAAACGGTCAAAAATGTTGAATGAGACAACAAATGAAGTTGTGGACAGGGATGGTGACTGATCAACCAAATCTACCAAATCTTACACAATTGCTATCACGCATAGGTGAAAGAAATAAATCTCTAAAAAAAAGAATAAATTTGTAATCAGCTTATCAATTAACACTCGGTTAGTTGAGCAAAAATTAGGGCTTCTTTTCAAAACACAAAAAGAATAGTCCGCTGAGGTGAAAACCCAGAAAGGGCGGCTCAGGAAAAATTTAGGACATCAAGAGAACCACATTAGTTAGAAAACCTGAAAAGGATAATTTATGGCAGGAGTCAAATCATTTGAAACATTTATACCCCTGTTAAGTTCATTAATGAATTGTCATTTTTGCTAAATCTTAATGCATATGTTTATTTTGATTGCTTGCTTGCAAATGGTAGAATGTCGCAAGTAAAAAAAAGAGAGAAAAAAGAAAAAAAAAGAGAAGAATGAAAAAATAAGTCTGCTGGATTGAAAACCTGAAAGGGCGGTCCAGGCAAAAATTAAGACAAGGTTCGATAGATTGAAAACCCACAAGGGGCAATCTATGCAAAACTTAGAACCAAAGAAATATCAAATTCATCATCTCCTCTTCGGAACGGTACGAAACATCATATACCTTCAACACTTCAGACAAATGGCTTCCAAGCGATCATCATCGACATAATGTGGGATCAACGATTCATCCGGACTTTCCTCAAATCAGGTCTAAGATAGAGTCTGATTCAACGAACCCATGGTCGTCGCTTTGAGGGAGTCGTCTATGGAATCCCTAACAAGATAAGTCATAGAGGTAACCATGCACCAGCACAAGAGAAGGCTCTTCACTGAATGAAGCCCACGACGCCTACAATAGACGAACATACATCATATGATAAATATTGTTCATGCATAAAATCATGTATACACAACATTCGCATCATGTCATTTACAGGTAAAGAAGATGCCTCCACCTCCAAATGAGGAGTCTACAAGCAAGACGATGGCCCACTCAAGCCTAAAGTCAACGTTGCGACAAAAGCCTCCTACAACGGAGTAGTTCTCGGGACATCCCCGAATTTCTATTAAACTTATTTATTCTTGATGTTTTAATTTTTGATTGAAGGAGAAAAAATTTTTACTTCACATAAACTTAATCAAATAATTAAAACATTTGTCATAAAAATGTATTAACATTACCTTTTCTCTGTTTTGTTAAAGGGAAGCAGGTCAAAACACAACCGAAGAAGGAAACGGTTATCTCAATGGCTGAAGACACAGCGCCAGAAAGGAAGGCCTATGTCATCACCAATTTGGAATAAGAGGTCGCTAGCAGCACCAGTCAGGTATATTCTTATTCCCTCTGCTCTTTTCATGTGATAATATTGGTAATAACAACCCATAATTATCACACAAGGGGCAGTTGTGAGCACGGGATTTTGTACCAGCTCGCGCGTTCAATGATGATAAATTTTCGGGAAATTTATCCTCGAATCACACGACTTTCGACCATCCGACGATCTTCAAATGGGAATCCTCCTCGGACATTTTAAATTATTTAACTAAAAAAAATGAAGGAGACGTTATCCTGATCGCGGGGGAGCCTCACGCTAGGCCGCGCGAGAGAGCCTCGCGCTAAGGCCACGCGAGGCAGCCTCACGCGAAGCCGCGCGAGGGAGCCTCGTGGGAGCGCGAGGGACCATCATGAGAGGCCTCGCGAGGAGACAACCTCGTGCGAGGCTATGCAAGGCGGCCTCAAGAGGAGGTAGCCCGCGCGAGGCTGTGCGAGGTGACGAGGCCGCGCGAGGGACCCTAGTGAGGTAGCCACGCTAGGAGGCAGCTCATACGAGGCTGCGCAAGGTAGCCTCCCTCGCACGAGGCCGCACGAGGAACCCTCGCGCAAGGCCTCGCAGGTAGCCTCACGAGGAGGCAGCCCGGGCGAGGAGACCTTGCGAGGAGGCAGTCTCGCGCTATTCTTTGGTTTTTTTTTCAGGATTTCTTTTTTCTATAAATTGTCGGGTCTTTTTCAGTACACAAGGCCCCAGGAAAATTTAGAGAGAAAAATCCTCTCTTTCAAAATAAAAAATAAAAACAATATTTCTGACGTTCTTATAACTTTTTCTTGGATCTAAAGACACTTTTGGATCTCAAATTTTGTCATCTTTTTATAAAATTTCTTCAACTTTTCTTCTTAAATCCTCAGATATCCTCGGGTCTAAAAACAATTTAGATCCCGAGTCGGATTATCTTTTGGATAAATAAACACTTTATTTTCCAACCAACCAATTCTTTTTTCCAATTAAATTACATTAAATTCCAAAAATTAAACGAAGATTTTTGGACTTTTACATCAAACTTTTCACATTAAATCACAATAAATCAAAACGAACGAGGAACGCTCCCGAAGATCAAACAGACACGCCGAAGTGGATTCACGCCAAAAGGGTAAAGCCTCTGAGTTCCTATAGCTGCAAATTCCATGTTCATTTTCTTTTCTTTTAATTTTTATTTTTCAACCTAGGAATCATTTTTATTCCATGTTATTATAAACAATGTTGTAATTTTCCTTCTTCTTTTATTTCCTTTTAATTTTTTTAATTTTTGTATTAGAATACCCCCACGAAGGGAATAACACATGTTCCCGGATAACAGACCTCACATTTTTCCATGCGATCATTCTCATTAACCAAAATTGACCAACATACGTGTAAATAAAAATGAACAGTTTTTATTTAAATTAACAACTTTAAATCGCCGATGTTTTAATTAGGCTACACGGGCCTCGCCAAAATCAAATCGAGCAAACGTGATATATCCCCTGTGCTAACCTTTGTGGATGCAGGCTAGATGTATGTTTAGGATTTATTTTCCTTCGGGTATTGCACATATTTTACGGAAAATGTAATTAATAGGGTTGTGGGCGGTTGCATCCCCCGTTTTTTTTGAAAGCCTTGTAATTTTACTTTCCCGCATTTACTTTCCGCATTTACTTACTGTTTTGTGGATTGTTTATTTTTCTTCTTTATGGATGGTTTATATTTCGCAATATGTGAACCATGCATCTAACTCCAAAAACAACCTATGTGCGAATATGCATAATTAAAAGAAAACGGTTTTCTATAGATGTAATATATTGTGATCACATAAAAAATAAGTAACTTATCCTGGTCCCGAATCTCTATGTCATGGTGGGCCGTCCCCCGGATGTTAAGCCTCACAGGACTCTAATTCCTGGAAAGAGCTAATCTAGGTGGCAACTCCACGCTAAGAGACGGCGGATTCGGCTTCGAACCGATCTAAAACATTTTTGCCTTTTTCTCTTTCAAAACTTTTTCTCCCGGGTCCCTGTCCCGGCGCTTTTCATCTTCTTTTTCAAAACACCCAGGTGGACCGCGCCTGTGAATCGCGCGCTCTCGGCCCACCGCTCTGTGTCACCCGCTCACAGGAGTGTTAGAAAGGAGAAATCAAATCCTACTCGATATGGTTCGATCCATGATGAGCCAAGTAAAACTCAACAGATCCTTTTGAGGTTATACATTTGAGAGCATAATTTATATTCTAAATAGAGTGCCCTCTAAATCAGTTGAACAAACTACATACGAATTATGGTATGGTAAGAAACCCGCTCTTTCTCACTTAGGAGTTTGGGGATGTCCTGCTTATCTAAAGAGGACGAGTTCATATAAGCTGGGTGATAAGTCTGACACGTGTCTGTTTGTAGGTTACCCTAAGGAGACTATAGGGCATACCTTCTTTGATCCCAAGGAACAAGAAACTCCTTATTTCTAGAAATGCTCAAAAGTATATACTTGCGAAAGCTAGTGGAAGCAATCTTTAGTTAGGTACTCAAGAAGATCAAATAAATAATCAACTAATTATACCTACACCTGTTACACAAGATAGTGTAAAGCATGGAACAACCTACTATAACATCGACATTGTGTAGGTCAGGCCAAGCTCGAATCGCTCTCGAGCGATACTGGTTTTTCGTCACTGATGATAAACATCTCTTCCTTTTGGAAGATGATGAGCCCAGGACTTATAAGGAAGAAATGGAAGGCTCAGAATCTTATGATGTTTAACAGCCATGAGGTCAGAGATGGACTCCATGTTCGAAAATCAAGTTTGGAGCTTGATTGATACTCCAAGTGGGATTAAATCCATAGGATGCAAGTGGGTTTGCAAGAAGAAAACTAACATGGGTTATAACATAGTTACCTATAAAGTAAGGCTGGTTGCAAAAGGGTATAGTAGAAAAGAAGGCATTGACTATGATGAAACCTTTTCACCAGTGGCCATGATGTAGTCTATCAAGATACTCCTTGCCATTGCCGCTCATTATGTTTATGAGATTTGGCAGATGGGTGTGAAAACAGCATTCCTTAATGGGAATCGGGAAAGGGATGTGTATATGGTACAACCCGATGGTTTTACATCCAAGGATGGCTCTAAGGTATGGTTTGACGAGACAATCCGAGAAATTGGTTTTGTGTTAAAGGCTAATGAGCCTTGTTTATATAAGAAGGCTAGTGGGAGTGTGGTCATTTACCTTGTATTATATGTCAATGACACATTGCTGATAGGAAACGATATACCTTTTGTACAAACATTTAAATCATGGTTGTCAAAGAAGTTCTCCATGAAAGATCTTGTAAAAGCAGCTTTTATACTTGGTATAAAAATCCACCGAGATAGATGCAAAAGGCTACTAGGTCTTTTGGAAAGTACATACATAGACAAGGTTTTGGCTAGAATTAACCTTTAGCAGTCAAGAAAGGGTTATCTCCCAATGTGTCATGGGATTAACCTTTTTAAATGTGAGTGTCCGAGAACACAAGAGGAGAGATTGTGCATGAATAAAATTCCCTATGCCTCAACGAAAGGATCCATCATGTATGCTATGGTATGCACTTAGCCTAACATCTCACATGTGTTGAGCATCATGAGCAAATTTCAATATGATCCAGGTGAGAAAAAAACTACAAGGCCATTAAAACTATCCTTAAATACTTATATAGGACTAAGGATAAGTTTTTAGTAAATGGAGAAGTGATCTCTCTTTGGAGGGATACACCTATGTGAGTTTTCAATCTGACAGGGATGATTATAAGTCCCATTCGGGGTATGCGTTTATGTTAAATTGAGGGGCTTTTGTTTGGAAAAGTTTTTAAATGGATATGATTGTCAATTCAACCATAAAATCTTAGTATATAGCTGCTTCAGAAGCGGCTAAGCAAGCTATCTAACTTAAGGGATTTATTGGTGATCTTGGTGTGGTGTCCAACATTGAAAATCCAATAGTTGCCTATTGCGATAATAATGGGGCTATTGCTCAAGCAAAGGAGCCACAATCTCATCAGAAAAATGGACATGTACTTAGAAAGTACCATCTCATTCATGAGATAGTAGCTAGGAAAGATATAAGCTGAGAATACATCCCAATGGATTAGAATCTAGCGGATGGGCTAACTAAGCCATTGACTCAAGTTAAACACAACCAGCATGTTAACAAGTATGGCATGAAGCACATGGGTAATTAGCTCTAGTGCAAGTGGGAGATTGTTAAACATGATGTATGCCCTAAAGGTAATTAGGGTAATATGTCTTAATTTGTTATAATGTACAAATAGTTTTAGATTATTATTAATAATAATTAAGGCATCTTTGTTACTTATCAGTGTTTTCAATTTATTCATGTATCTCGCTGGTATCATATATGTATAGTATTATATATATGCACATTGATAAGATAAAGTTCCTGACTACTTCATAGTGTAAAAGTACGAGGATATAGTGGGAGCTATGTGGTGTGAGAACTGCACATACGTAGTCTAAATATCCCTAGTCATAGTTTCATTTGGACTGGACATCAATGGAGCGAACAGACTAGCATGTGTAGGTTCACTCCTTGGATTAGATCCAAGTGGCCGATCTCACAAGCTTAAGGTGGTACCTTGAGTTAACACATGAATGTATTCGGGTAATACATTGGAGACCACCATAAGATAGACACTCGGAAATAACTATATCCATGTGTTGGTGTCATGTCTTATTGTAGTAGCAGTACAAGTATCCTCAGACTTGAGATACAGGTTACCTTATATAGGAGTTGCTATGCTTTAGGTCATACTTATTCATACCATGGCGATAAGGATGACACAGGTGATTACATATATAGTGATGATCATATGTTGGTAAGTCGAGTAATAAAGATGGGATCCATTGCTCCTGATATAGTGATATACTGGGAGATGTACCTTAGGGTCCCTTGTTAAAGTAACACACTCATAAACCTCTTATCAGAGTATAAGATTGATAGAATGGTTTTCCAGTAAATCTTAATACATAATGGCTAAGTGGTGTTCTTCGTGAACAAGTCTAATTCTAGGATAGTTACGATTATTACATGAGCCAATACTTAAACGGAGCTCAATAAACTAGATGGTACCCAGCTTGATGGAAGGAGTGTATTGTATTGGTTACTACTATAGAACTGAATCGAGTCACAAGTATGTGACATTCCAAGTATCGGGGGATCATATGCCTTTGCTTGAAAGCCCATTTGATTGTCTAGTGCTATCAGGTTCTATATCGATCTGGAACACTAAGCCTAAAGGTTCCCGGATGGGAATCCAAGTTTAGATTAACCTCAAGCGGCTCAATACTTTGGGATCCTATGAGTTAAAACACTTTGGGTCTTTATTAGACTAAGTAAAGAACCTATAGACTCGGTCTATGCCGAGAATATCTAGTTGTCGAATTCATTGGATGAAATTATTAAATGGTTAGATTGAATACATAATTAAAGGGAATAAAGAGAAAATAGGGAAAAATTGCACGAAGCGAAGTAAGGGAATTTTCCCCATTACGAGTGGGCCCCAAACGAATATGGGATGTTCAAAGTAGGGCTTGCACAGCTACCCCGCGAGTTGAAAAGCTTGAGGGTAGCTAGAGTGCGGGGTAAACTCGTGCGAGCTAGGGGGCTGTAAGCCCGCTAGCGCGGTGCGTGGGCAGAGCACAAGGCAAGCCGGGCTTACCTTATAATGGAGCCGTGGGTTAGCCTGCTAGTCCAAGTGACCAGCGCGGCTATCTCACTAAGTGGGATGGGAATATTCCCATACAGCTTTGTGTTTGAGGGGGGGTTAAACTCTCCCCCTTTTCCCCATATATAGATCTCCAACTCCTCTTTATTTATTAGTTCATCTCAGCTTTTCTCTTCGAGTTCAACATCTCTTTCTTCGTTCTTTTTGTGAGATCCTTCACGAGTTTCACCAATCAACGAAGAATTCTTTTGAAGGCTCTTTATAAAGTGAGCCTTCACAATTTATTTTCGGGTTGGTTTTCGAGCAGTCTGGTAGTTGCTATTTACTAACGGGTTCTTCTTCTACGAGGTTTCGGTTGATGAAGATCCGTGTGGATCAATCAAAGATGCTATCCTATTTTTTAAGCTCGTGCTAGCGAAGTTCTACTGAATTACTCTAAGCCAAAAGAGGAAAAGAAGCACACTTCTAGGGTTATTTTATAAGTTTTATGAACCTGTTAGCATCTATGGAACATTTTAAATTAGATTATATCAATCATAGCATGCTTAGGAGATCTTTTAGGTTAATTTTAAGTGTTGAAATTCCACATTGTCATCTTGCATGTTCAATAACTATCTTGATTAACTAGTAGTATCAATAGAATAATCAATAAAGATATCAATAACAGAAATTAAGTAAAAGGTTTAGAGTTAGAAAGCAAACACAACAATATATCCTAGTTTAGCATCTTGCATCTAATCTAGTCCCTGATTCCATCTGAGCATTAATCCACTATAGAATTCTTTCCAACAGGTAGAGATCAAACCTATTTATAACTTAGTCTATTCCTCTCATGAAAGTACCCTTCTTACATGTTTGAATACCATAATGAAGTTCCTCACTACCTATAACCCAAGTAGTGCTCTTAATCACAAGATTGAATAAGTGTGAAGAAAGAACACTTGATCACTTAAGATTTCACTCTATCTTATAAAGCTAATCTACGAATGATTACAATGAAGTACTAGCTCAATGTTTCTGAATCTCTCTTAGAAGTATGAAAAGATTAAGCTCACTTTCTTCAATAGGAAACAAGATTATCAATTAAGCTCTTGTTGTCTTGTGTTGTGTCTTCATAACTTATCTTGGTAAGCTTTTATAAGTTGTTTGAAGTAGCTAGCTGCTATGTAGCTGTTAGACATAAACTTATGATAGTTGTTAGATATAGATTGAATCTTCATGGTCTTCTATCCGTTAATTGCTTCATTTGGTGAATCTTGAAATGGTGTTTCATCATTGATAGCCGTTTGATATTTGATTAAGAGTTCAAGGATTTATTTGGTAAATCTCCAAAGGTTGATGATCACCATATGTTGAAAGATGCTTGATTTGGTTGGAAAACAATAGCTGTTGAAGTCTTTTCTAAATCTGGTACTTGACAGACTAGCTTTTCTTACTCAGTAGTGTTTTTTTGCTATTTAAGGTAATCTATCAAAGTCAATAGCGTTGAGCTTTGTGCTGGGTTTTTTAGCTTTCAATTACGTTCTCCAAGGTCTGCAACTTTTATTCAAGACATAGAAAATTGCACATATACATATAAAAGGAATTATGCTTTTTGTATCCCAATTTCAAATTAACACAAAGTAGATCAAGTAGATATTTTTCTTATGATTTGAAATAAATATACAAATGATTAAACATAAATATGGGATATTTATTACATGTTACTCAAGAAAATAAATGTGAAATATGATTATGTAAAAATGGCTTCTAACAAATATGCAGTGGATAAAAATTACTTGGTATCAAACACGTATAGCACAATCTTGATTATATGTCTATATTCCTTAAGTTAATTGATTTGTCATCTTCAAAACACTTAGGATAAATTATCCTAAAACTAATATTCTAACAATCTCCCCCATTTTGATGGTGACAAAACAGTTATGAAGAATTAAGAACTACCCCATAATCAAAGCATAGAGATAGTTATTTCAACATAAAAGTATATTGACTTTAAACATGGCATCAATAACACACACAATACGACAAAGGATAAGTAATAATGGATAGATGATTCAATAGCAAACTTGTAATTGATAGCAGCAGTAAATCTAAATAAAACAAACAAGTAGTAATTCCTATTGAATTACTAGTAACTAGAAAATAAGAAATACTATGGCAGCTAAATATAATGCGTCTAGTAGATCATATAAAATTTAAAATTAAACATGGTCATATCAACAGAAGAAAAGTTTATAGTGCATCATAGTTGGTGTTCTTCTCCCCAAATTTGTCCGCATCAATAGGGTCAGGAATAAGAGAGGAGGTGCTAGGATTGGCAGGGGTTAAAGGGGCAATATTCATGGTAGGACGCAAACGAGCAATACTCTGGTTCAGGTTAGCTTCAAGACCAATCATAGAGGAGCGATTTTTGGTATACTCCCCTAGAAGAGAAGTATATTCTTGAAGATTCTTCTGAGGTAATTCTCCCTTTCAAAGTATCTTAGACATTAAAATTCTCAATATAGCCGAATTCTAGCCAAAGGGCTTGGCAATGTGGGGGATTAGGTTGATTAGGTTGCTTAAGAATTGTAAAAGAGCATCACTTGCATCTTTTTGAGTCTTGAGAGAGGCCTTAAGCTTGGCTTCAATGTTTTCAATCATGGCATTGTTGCGTAGAATGACATTTTCCAAATGAATGAGCAAAGTCTTCACTGCTTCCTATTCAAATTCAATTAGCAACATATGTTCTCCAACAAGCGCAACTCGCTTACTTACCGACTCAATCTACTTGGAGTGCTCAATCACGGTCTCACAAGCTTCAACATTGTACTTCAAATTCTTGGAAAAATCATCCAATAGCCTTATGTGAAAGGCTACAACAAATTCATTTGGTGAGGGAAATAATTTTATGGAGGTTTGAATATCATTTTGCTGAGCTTCTACATTTAATTAAACTTTAGCAATATGGTCCACAAACATACTGATATTGCGAGTCACCTAGAGGCTCATAATCTGATGCAAAGTGGGTTTGACTATGTTCATTTCAGAGTGTATAATAGAAGTTTCTTGAATGTGGGATGTAGAATTCGAAGTTATTTCATGGACAAGATTTATAAGGTGTTCATCTTCAATAGCCCTAAGGGATCCATCATGGTTCTTCAGCTTCTTTTCCTTGACAGAAGCCTTGATATTTTCTAACTTATTAGAAATCTCAACATGAGCATGTTGGTTTATAATAGTACCTTCAGAGAGGTGCTCAACCAGAGAAGTAGTATTGATACTAGTAAGGTCTTCAACATCATCATCAATATGATCTTCAATAGGTATTTTAGTAGCGAGGTCAACACTAATATCAATAGATCCAGAGCCAACAGTTGATCCAATAAACAAACTATTTCCAATGGTAGGAGCCATCTTACATAACTTAAGAGCAGCAGACAGAGGGACATCCTTATTCGCCACTTTTCTACTGATAAGTTTAATAGTTTTTTCATAAGATTCGGCTATATATCAATGGTGCCAAAAACTTGTTCACGAAAAAATATAGGTGTTGTCAGTACCTCTTATCAAATAGAAAAATGATGATAACTACACATATACAGTTGCGATGTAGTTTTAAAAGATATCTATCCCACAGGGAAGGACTAGTTCTAAAGATCGAAAAGGAAGATAAAATAAAGAAAATAAAATATATTAAAGTAAAGGTTAGGAAAGAAGGATTAGAATGAAAAATGAG
>CATIWQ010049518.1:0-10959 GCA_949673415.1 Euphorbia schlechtendalii | reverse complement strand
CCCCCCACACTAAAAAAACACAATATCCTCATTGCGAGACATTTAATAAAAATCTAAATTTATGACACAAACAACTAAAAATAAAATAAGGAAAGAAATTGAACCCGTTTTACTCTTCAGAACTTGAATCTAGTGGACTCGGCGAGAGTTCCAAATTTTACATTCTGAAATATGTATTCAGCTTCCGGTTCAAAGAAATATTGGATTTCACCAGTCGGCGAACATCTTGTTGAATTGCGGCAATATCCAGGCATGCTTTGTCGACATCTTTCACGAACTTTCCTCTCCAAGTATCATTTGTACTTCCCGAGGCTTATCTTGATTCAGCACTCTCGATTTGCACTTCCTCAATATCATCTTCGTTGTGCCGAATATCTCGAGAGGTAGATTCTTGAGTCGGTCATAGGTTCCTTACCCTTACTTCATATGGTAGGAATGTAAATTTTCCTACTTCTTCTTTTACCAGTCCCGCTCTCTTCATGTAAACTCCTCCCATATAATTAAATTTCTCCCTCGGATTATAATAATAATAAAAATGAGAATAAATCTATAATAAAATTGCCCGTTATTAAATCTCTGAGACACAATTGACTTCCCTAGAAATTTCTTCCTTAGAACGCTATTGCCTTCCCCGGCAACGGTTCCAAAAACATGTTCGCCACTTTTCTACTGATAAGTTTAATAACTAGTGGTTCCAAGAACTTGTTCGTGAGTCTTGGCTACACTCATTTCGTAAGGCTTATCCTCAAATAATGGTGCCAAAAACTTGTTCATGAAAAAATGTAGGTGTTGTCAATACCTCTTATCAAATAGAAAAATGATGATATCTGCAAGTATACAGTTGCGATGTAGTTTTAAAAGATATCAAACCCACAGGGAAGGAACCAAGACTAAGGAATAACAAGGAAAGACAAAGTAAAAGAAAATAAAAATAGATTTGAGATTTTTGGATAGGAAGATTAGAATGAAAAGTTGAGTAAATATAGAAGTGGAAGATTAGAGAATCTAAATATATAGAATCTTCACTACAAACAAGTGTAGCAGAGAAAATATGCAAGTTCAACAAAGATGTTATGACTCACTAAACTAATCTAACATACTCAGTTCAAAACACTTAGATGTTCAATGATTCACTACAGAGCAACACATGAAATAACTTATCTAAACCTAGCACAAATGAAATAAGATAATTATGAAAACCTTGACAACATCAATACTATGCTTAGTACGGGTCGCTCTCACGTAGTCACATTTAGCAAGTTACCATTCCAAAAATGTTGGCTCACTAAACAGCGTTATATCACAAATCCAGTGATTATACACGATATTGTTAACCCTAAAACTACTCTTAAAATTAACTCCAACACATATAACTTGATTAACATAAAAGATTTAGCACGAAATACACATTATAACACATAAACATATCATAAACTTCGAAATAGAAAGTATAAGTAGAAAGCAAAGCAAAGTTGTAAGGTGTGCAAGTGAAAGCTAAAGTTGATCAAACCGTATCCACTCTTTAACGGGAGTCGTCAATTCCCACAATTCTTTCGTCTGCTTTGAATTCGGTCTCAGCCCGTAAAGAAACCTCTGCTAGGATGCTATTCTTTGCGAATATCAAATAAACGAATATTGAAGAATGAAAACTTTTATTGATAAGTGATTTGCAAGTATACTTATACAACAATCGCTCGAGAATATAGAGAAATCTAGTGATCGAAACAAGGATTCGAATCACTTAAACATTTTCTCGCTAACAATTAAGAACGTAGCGAATCTATCAACGCGCACACACACACACACACTATATGTGACTCTTTATTTGCACTCTAATTCTGCACACATCCAATGCTACGAAATTATGATGGAATCGAGCCCTATTTATAGAGTTCAAAGGGTTGCGTCTATCCAAACGAAGGGTTATGTCCATTGGTGAAAGATTGCATCTCTTCATCGTGATTGGTTGAGAAGCTTTGATATAATCCACAATAGATAAGCACCTTTTCATGATTGGTTGACTCTTGATAAGTGTTTGTTCATTGGTAGTTGATGGCGGTTGATCATGCTTATCTGGCAGTTGTTGGTTAAGAAGATAATACCAGAAAACCATCCAAGTCGTGACCACGACACACATGTCACGACCGTGAATCTCTGGTTGGTAGACTTCTATTTCTGAAGTAAACAAGTTGCAACCGTGTATGATTGTGACGACCGTGAATTGAGTTTTACTCAGAAATCTTCTTGTAATTTCACCGATCTTCGACAGCTTCGATCCTAAGCTAAATCTTTAAGTTCATTGCATCTTTTTGGACCTTTTTCATTCATTTTTCATAGGATTCCACCTTAGATCATTTTACTCCCAAGATTTACCTAGTATCTGCATTTGCATAAAAATCAACTACATACCACGTGAAATATTTTATTTGAAGTATAAAAATGACTAAAACTATAGTGTTTAATGTATAAAATTAATGTGATAATAAGTGTAATTATACACTTATCAGTATAGTGGTGCGTCAGCGATGGGATGACTTAGCAATGGTGGTGAGACCAAGAAGGCCTTGATTTCTGCAAATGCCGCAACGCAATCTTCTCCCCATGTGAACTTTTTCACCTTGAGGGCATTATAAAATGAGATGCCTCGGCATGCCGCACATGAAACCAAGCGGCCAAAGGAGTTTAGTTTGCCGTTGAGGCTTTGGATGTCCTTAACGCTTCATGGTTCTTTAAGCTTGAGCAGCGCTTTTATTTTATCAAGGTTAACCTTGATTCCCCTCTGTAAGACTAAGTAACCCAAGAACTTTCCTCCTGCTACTCCAAAGGTGCACTTCTCTGGGTTCAGCTTCAGCCCGTATTTTTCTAAGAGGGCGAGGACCTTTGCTATGTCCGAGGCGTGCTCCCCTTCGGCCTTACTTTTGATAATCATGTCATCGACGTATAGCTCCACCTCCTTTCCTATCATGTCGCCAAAGATATCATTCACCATCCACTGATATGTAGCCCCAGTGTTTTTGAGATCGAAGGGCATGACATTGTAGCAGTATATTCCCTCGTGCATGATGAATGACATTGATTCCTTATCTTCATCGGCCATGGGTATCTGGTTGTACTCCGATGCTGCATCCAGCATAGAGTAAATTGTATAACCTGCTGTGGCATCTACCAGCATGTCAATGCTGGGGAGAGGGTAGCTATCTTTCGGGCATGCTTTGTTCAGGTTTGTAAAATCCACACACATGTGGAATTTGCCGTTCACCTTTTTAACCAATACCACGTTGGCGATCCAGTCGGGGTATCGGACTGCTCTGATGTGATCTGCATTAAGTAGGCGAGAGATCTCCTCCTCTATGGCCTTCTTCCTCTCTGGCACATGGTTCCTTCGTTTTTGTTTGACAGGCTTGGCCTGGGGTAGTACATTCAGCCTATGCTCAGCAACTTCCGGGCCGACGCCCATTAAGTCCGCTGGAGTCCATGCGAATGTGTAGACCTTCTTGCATAACACTACAAGGATTTCTTTTATTTTCACTTTGAACTTTATATATTTTGTTATTAAACCATGATAAAATCACATTTTTTACTATGTATGAACAAAGACCTTTTGTGGAAGATTAAAATGCTAATATTTTTACAACCACTTGAAGATAAATACTTTTGTGTCCGATGCACCTTGACCCAACGGTCTATCCATGATCTTACGGAAAACACAGCCCGCTCACAGCTATGTACGTTAATCATGGTCACGTTGGTTACGACCACCACCTTATGAGTCGCTACTCTGTAGGCTACCACTCCGAGTTTGGCTTTTATACAAATTGTTATAGGTTAAATGTAAGAGCTCACTAAAAGACTAATCCAATGGTAAGTGATTCTATATTAACCTACAAACCCCGCCATTGATTGCACATACAACCAATGTGGGCCAAGTCCCATACCTTGCAATTGTTATTTTTTCCACATAACACTTTACTAGTACTCTCAAAATAAAAATATATATTTACTCGAGTTACTAATTACTCAACTAAGAGATTGTTATCCTTTATTTTGTTGGGTATATTATTTGTTGGTTTAAGCCTTATTATTTTAAATTTTTAAATCTAAAGTTAAATGAACCGAATTAAACTTAATAGAATTCAATTGATCTAAACTGAACTTAATGAACTTGAACTAATATGAACTTAAAAACAATACACCAATTATTAAAAGGGCGAACTTCAAAAACATGACTTGTGGTTTGACTGTTTTGCAAAAAAGTCCCTATGGAATTTTTCTTTGCAAAAGGATATCCGTGATTTCAAAAATTTGCAAATAAAGGGAAAAAATATTTTTTCATTAAAAATGATAATATTTTAGAAGGTATTTCAATAAATTTAACATTCATATTATTTAATCATATTATTTAAGAATTATTTATCAAAATTTGAGTAATTTTCAAAGATTATTCAATTTATTATGATTTTACATTTTAATTATAAAAAAGGTATTTGTACTCATGAAAAATTTTAAAATTTATTATTAAAGCGTATTGTATTTTTATTAACAATGCTGCAAAATTTGAGTTCCAAATAGACAAGATTACCCTTTTTATAACACAATTTCAAATTGAAAATAATGTTTTTGCTAAATTTTGAAACCACATGCACCCTTTTGAAAAATTGAATTCCACAAGGACCATTTTGCAAAATAGTCAAACCACAAAGTATGTTTTTGAAGTGTACCCTTATTTAAATTATAGTGAAAGATTGGAAAATAATAATTGGCTCTATTCTTTGTTGGTTCCGTATAGCTTATATAATCGAACAGAAGTGGGGTTGAATGTCGCTTAACGATGTCTAGGTCTCTTTTTCTATTCTTTAAATTTGATCAACTAGATGAAAGTTGTTTAAGTATGATGAATGAATTAGCAAGCGAGGTCAGTACAAACAATTTACAAACTGAGTTAAGTCTTAGTTTGGCAGACTTTGCTAAGTTAGAATAAACTCAACACTAACTAAATACTTAATCAAAACTACAAATATTGAATATGCGTGCTTGAAAAAACATTATGCTAAGTAAATAAAGAGTTAAGAGTTAGTGAAATCAAACAGTGGATTTTATACCTCAGTCCCTAGATTCCTTCTTCGAGCTTTAGTTCACTATATCAACTCCTTTAACCGGATGGAGAAGCCTTCACAATGGGTATTATAGCTAGTACTTTGCTAACTAACCCTCGCATTGATTTAGGTACCCTTCCTAAATCAGCTATCACCCAGATAATATAAATTTGATTCTAAGAGAACAACTTATAAAATGTTGCGTTTTATAAAGTATCTAATTTGAACTTTCAGTGATCTACTTTGCTAAGCTAAGAACTGAATATGATTGCTTAATAATGTTCTTCACCTTTTAGGAATTTCTTTGTTTGTTGATTAATTTGACAAAGCTTTAGCACTTAGGAATTTCCAAGTGTATTGACCAAGTTTGAATGTTGCTTTCAATCTTATATGTATAAGAGAATGCTAAGGTAGTCATTGCAAACTTGTACTTCAACTCGTTTATTCTTCAATATCTCTTCTCGTTCAGTCTTTAAAATTCTTTGCATTAGAGACAGATTTGAATCCGTCGTGAGAGAGATTTGTAGTTGTTGATACGTGAGATTAGTCCGTTAATCTATGAAATTAAAATGTTGAAAGATGTTATCAGTAGCTACTGAAAATCTATTGTTTCTGCTTGGCGATATTGGGCGCAAATTGCTACATGGAGTGCAATGTTTGGGTAAGCTTTTCTGACGTTGTAGTATAATACATATGGCTTTAGAACGTGGCGAGAAATTTTGTTAAAACCTTTAACTTTATAGTAGATAGGCCAACAATTCCTTACTAAAAACTTTTCTCTTTTGGACCACTTAAATATACCCTTTTTATTTCAATGTCACATCATCTTTGAGATTTGCAACGAATCAAACTAAGGAATATTTCATCCTTATAATATAGTTAAAAGCATATAGTGTTATTATAGATAACTAAATAAATACTCAGCAAGATACAGGTGGAAGCTGAGTTATCTCATTTCTTGATTTATTGAGTTACTAACTCAACAGACAATATTACATAGAATTATTTTAAGTATAATTAAGTCAGCATATAGTAAAACTTAATTTAGCTAACCTCAATTAACTTGAATAAAAATGTTGACTACATTGTTTACTTATACATTTCTTTCCCTCATGTTTGATCATCATAAAAAACTTTAACTCAAAGATTGTTGAGCAATCATTAAGTTGAGTCAAACAAACTTCCCCATTTCGATGGTAAATAGACAGCAACAAACTATATTTCAATATGTAAGAAATGAAATAGAGTTACCTGGATTGAAGAAAAGAGTCCCGCCATGCTGAGTGAACCAGTTGAGACTTTGCTAAGCTTCCCATACTTAGAGAATTCTTGCCTTGTTGAAAGTTATCAATCTTTCAACATCCAAGTCTTGCTCTCTTTTCTACAATAAGGTTAGTGATAAAATATTGCAGATTATATCAAGTTAATGAGGTATTAACTTGATGGATAAAAAGTTATAATCTTTTATGGATAATCATATTAGTTAAAGTACATTTTAAACTGTACTAAGATAATTAATAAAATTAATTACAAGATAAAACTATAGATAACAATTCTATCTTTGGTGGTGTAGATTGGAATTGTGAGAAGGATAAATCTTCACTGGAGAATCTGCTTATCTTCTACGTTGTAGCTCATTAGGTTTAGTCTTAGGTGGTCGGCTTGTCATAAAGCGCTTACTCTCCATCTTAGATTGTTGACGCTGCTACTCTAGAGTCTTATCTCAAAGTGGTTGTTGTTTCTTTACTAGGAATCTTTGAGTTTCATTAGGACCTTGCTTTTATCTCTCCCCCTTTGCCTTTGCATCTTGCATTATCGTTTCATAACCTTCATTAAAGGTATTAATATCAAGCTGAAAATTGGTGTAGGTTTCAGAAATAATAGGATCAATCTTTGTGTTTAACTCCTCTTTGCCTTCTTTAGTGGTACAACCTTGTGCTTTAAGTTCTTTCATAAAATGGAAAATAAGGCATTCATAAGTCATTCTTTTCATGCTCATCTGCTGGCAAGGAAAGTGAATTATTCTTAGCGTGATCAACGAATCCTCATCCACCAGTTTCTCCTTAAAAAATCCAAAATTATATTAATCTTGAGGCACATTATTGCACAAGTGTTAAAGTAACCCTCAAAACCCTAGAATCCTCTACACAACTCTTCACAAACTCAACCAAGCTATTGTTGATTGAGTTTATCTTAACATGTAGTGGTAGTTCTACTAGGTGAATGAAAACATATCTAATCTCCCCTAGAGAGAGACTTCCAATATTGTTTAAAATTTCATCCTTCACATCCTTAATAGAATTATCATTGTTAGTATTGGGCTGATCTCTAAGGGCTTCCCTTACCTTCAACTCTAAAACTCTACCAATTGACTCAGGTAGATTTACTATTGTTTCTAATTGAATATCAATTTTCTCAATAGCGTTCATCTTAATCTTCGTCAAATTGATGGTTCAGTTAATTTGGTTCTCTAGTCCCTTATCTTGCTATGCCATTGACTTGAATATAACTTTAAATCCCAAAAGGGTGTGCTTTCTCAACTTGTGCTCCTCTTGGCCAAAATTAAAGAACTACTTGTTTTGGTCATCTCCCAACATGGAAAAATTTGCAAGTTCCTTCTTTGCTTTCTCAAGGGCAAACTTCAATTTATTAACTACTACATTACTCATCATAGCAACGGTAGGAATGGTTGTGACAATTATAGTAAGATACGCTGCTGAGTCATGTAATCCATTCTACACAGTAGCCATACTTTGCACCATACTCCTCATACTCTCTCAAGCTAAATGAACCTTGATGGCATGGATATCAACATGCAATTTCTCAAACTCTTGAAAATATAGCTCATCTGGGGAATGGGAAAAGATTAAAGTGGCGTGTATTGGCTATATAGGCTTGGGTTATCCATCTGTCAATTCTTCTAAGACAATAATCTTAGTAATGGCTGTAACTAGCTCAACATCAGTGTTCGGAGACTTGAAGAATGATCTAGCAACCTCCTTTAACTTTTGCCTCATTGCTACCTCATTTTCTTGTTCAAAAATTGCTAATGTCTTCCATAAAGGGAATTGTATTTCATGTAAAATAAGTAGTTAGGATTACATTCTCTACCACTACATGGCCAGGTTGAGCATAATTCTCAGTGTTATGGCCCTGCTGAGCGAAGTTCGCATCATGAAGACTTGACTAAGTGTAGTTCTCAATGTTAGTTTTATGATCAATCAGGGATAATGTATTTTGAGAAGAGGGAGAAGGAATTGAAGTGGAAGGTTGTGGTTGATTTTGTAGAGTTGTGTTAGATGAAGGCATATAAGTATTTACATTTGGTGAGGCTGAGGAAGGGTGATTTTCAGTAGGGGAAGAAGTGGTTGTATTTGTTAGATCATTGTGATTACCATTATTAGATTTAGAGGGAGATGGAATATGTGTAAGTGTAGAAGATAAGTGTAAAGGTGAAGTAGAAAGAGAATTGACATGATTTGGTTGTGGTGGAGAATTGGGTTGTGATTAATCAAGGATGGATTCTTGGTTGTCCTTTGGTAACTCGATAGGTTGAGCCACCTCTACTTTCTCAATAGGTATCTCCTCTAATGATGCTTCTTGAATTTCCTCAACAGTTTCATCCATTACTAGTTCACTGGCTTCCTCTTGCTTAGTATCCACGACCTCTTCATTTTGCTGCACTAAGGGATTAAGATTTACCTCAACAGCACTAGCCTTCTCTACAACATCCTCTTCAATAATCAATAGGCTTCCTACTCCTATTGCTCCTCTTCCTCTCTTTGAGCACAAATTGCCTAATATTTGTTGGTTAATTAAAGCGGTTAGGGCATACATCATGTCTAACAATATCTACTTCTTCCACAATAGTTTCCTCTTCTACTGTTGGCTACTTGACATCCTCAACTTATGTAGCTTTACTTTGCTTCCTAAAGGCAAACTTCTTCGGTGCCTTTTCTCTCTTAGCTATTGGCACTTCTTCTACTGAACTATCCTTCCTAGTTCGCTTGAGGGATGGAATGGCTTGACTTATTGGGATGTTATCATCATCCTCTTTTACTGCTGCCTTCTTCCTCTCTCCCATCTTTAATGAGGCCATTCCCAAAACCTTTTCAAACTCATCATCCCAATCCTCCAATGGGATATTATTTGGGCAGATGATCTCCTTGCCCAAGCTCATCCTTTCTTCCTTTTCCTCTCTCCTTCCTTCTTTTAGGAGAATGTATCCTTGTTTCCTTAGTGAGCATCTCTTTTATGCCTATGAATCTTTTCCTCACAAGAGCATGCTCTCTTGCTAACATCTTGATATCTACAATATAAGCAGCAAAGATTGTAGAAATTAAGCTTCCATAATACAAATGTGTCACTTCAAATGTGGTTGATGAACAACAATAGCTAATTGATTTGCTTACCATTGATGATATGGTAAGCAATGCACCTCTCGAATTTTTTGTAGTTTGATATAGACCTAGTCTTTGGTGCTAAGTACTTCACAAGGAGCTTGTGGGCGACCCTTCCTCTTCATGACATTGCAGTAGCCCTAATCTCCCTGTTAATTCAATCTTCTAGGTGATCAAATTCTTCAAGGACCCCCACCAATCCTTCATCTCCTATCCTCCTGAGGTATGTTCCCTTTAACTTCATTCCAAGTTGATTTGCAATGTGAGTGGTAGTGATTGTGATGGGTTTGCCATCAACAGATTTCATTAACACATTTGGAAATCTGCACACGGAGTAGAGGTTGGAGTTGAACTACTTCATCAAAATAGGAATAATCAGGAAATCCAAATCAAACCATTCCCTTAAGCATTGTTGCACCATGTAGACACTCAAATATTCATCATTAACAGCCTCTCCAACATGAAGTGTATATTGGTGAGCAATCTCCATCCTTGAGCCTATCTTGTATTCTACAAGATTGTGGATTGTGCCCTACTGCAAAAACATTGTATGGGGCTTCTCCTTAATCCTGATTGAAATATTATTTCAATATCCCTTTGAATGAGGATAGTTCCATATTCTTGCATCACAAACGCCCTAGGCATCTTGGAGTGAGTTTCTTTTAACTTGTTTGCACTTGAGGTTGCCATTTGCTTTAGAATTTTTAGTTTAAAAAAAGTTTCTACTTTGAAAAAATAATTGTGATTCTAAAATTGTAAGTAATTATTCTTCTCCAACAATTCGTTTTAAAAGAAAAAGCTTCCTGATAAGTGTATAATTACACTTATTATCATGTTAATTTTATACACTAAACACTATAGTTTAAGTCATTTTTATACTTCATATAAAAGATTTCACGTGGTATGTAGTTGTTTTTTTACGTAAATGCAGATACTAGGTAAATCTTGGAAGTAAAATGATCTAAAGTGGAATTCTATGAAAAAAGAGTGAAAAAGGTGTAAAAAGATGCGTGGAACTTAAAGATTTGGCTTAGGATCGAAGCTGTCAAAGATTGGTGAAGTTACAAGGAGAATTCTGAAGAAAAATGCAATTCACGGTCACGACAATCATTCACGGTCGCGACTTGTTCTTCTTCGAAATAGAAATCTGCCAATCAAAGATTCACGGTCGCAACTTGTATATCGAGGTCACGACTTGGACGGTTTTCTGGTTTAATCTTCTTAACTACCAACCTCTAGATAAAGACGGTCAACCACCATCAACTACCAACGAATAGACACCAATCAGCAATCAACCAATCATGAAAAGGTGCCTATCCATTGTGGATTAGATTGAAGCTTCTCAACCAATCACAATGAAGTGATGCAATCATTCACCAATGGACACAACTCTTCGTATGGATAGACGCAACCCTTCGAACTTTATAAATAGGGCTCCAAACCTTACAATTTCGTGCAATAGTAGT
>CATIWQ010049510.1:0-11556 GCA_949673415.1 Euphorbia schlechtendalii | reverse complement strand
AATAAGCAACTTATCCCGGACCCGAATCTCTGTGTCTTGGTGGGCCGTCCCCCGGACGTTAAGCCTCACAGGACTCTAATTCCTGGAAAGAGCTAATCTAGGTGGCGACTCCACACTGAGAGACGGCGGATTCGGGTTCGAACCGATCTAAAACATTTTCACCTTTTTGTCTTTCAAACCTTTTTTTCCCGGGTCCCAGACCCGCTGCTTTTTCTTCTTCCTTCCTTTTTTCAAAACACCCCGATGGACCGCGCCTATGAACCTCGCACGCTCTCGGCCCACCGCTCCGTGTCGCCCGCTCACAATAATCTACAAGTATTTCAATAATTTTTCTTATTGTATTTTGTATACTTATCATCAATAATATTTTTATTTAAAAAAATTAATGATCTAAATATTTATAGTATAATATAAATAATATAATGTTATAATAGTAAATTATTATTCTCGTTAAAATAATACTCAATAGCTCTTATTTATTCACGTGTAGCAATAATAATAATAATATTAATAATAATAATAATTATGATTGTTCTTTGTGACCGAAATCTTGATCTAGTGGTTAAGGCGGAAGCTGCGAACTCTAAAGGATCCAGATTCGAGTCACATCAGGAACGGCCAGGCGGATGTGATTTTTTTCAATTAATGTAAAATCAAATGAGATAATTCAAAATCATAATAATAATTATTTATTTGAATAATTTATATCATAATTAAATGACTCAAATTTTATGCAAATTAATAATTATTATTAAAATTAATTTTATTATTAATTTTTTTATTTTATCATTACATATCATAATTGTTAATTAATACTATGTATTATTATTTTTTATAATTAGTATTAATGATTTATTATATTTTAAATATTTATTGATTTTACTATTATTATATAACAACTGTGTTATTAATATACTTAGTTAAATTAAGTTCAATTTAAATTTATAAAATTTAATTCAATTTATATAAATTTAGTTCAATTCATGTATCAGAAGTTGAAGAAAACATGATCTCAAGATATTAGAATTGATTGTAATCTTTTGAACAGGTGTCACAGGCCGAGAGTCTGGTGCAACATTACGCCCGTGCGGCGCCCCGAGGTTCTCTCGCATGACCCCGAGACCAGCCTTTTCCCTCGCAGACATGCACTGGTTTCACCCTGCCGAGGGCTCATCAGGATAGCGGCAACAGCTATCGACTAGTTGTGTCATGTATTCTCGCATAAACCCCCTTCATAGTTAAGTCCACGACTAGCAACAAACTCCCCACACTTAAATGGGTCAGCATGCCTGAACTCGGCCAGACCTATGCGCATACAAGCAGAACACCCTTAGCGCTGATGCCACCATCCCTTTTGTTTACCAACGACAGGATTCTTTTTATGTTCATGCCCTCTTCTTGGCACGGTCACGCAGCAACGGTGCATGAAGTGTACTTGCACCGCATGTAAAACTTTAGTGCGTGACATTCTCCCCCACCGAAGATCTAAGGGAAGAAAAACTCTGCCCAAGGATCGCATCGCCATTGTACCTCTACCCACTGCAATCTTTGTTCTTCTCCAAACTAAGTGTGTCGCCCTCCAATCCTTTCCTCGAGAGGAGTTCACCGCTCACTTTCTTTCTTCGAGGAGATCCCTTCACCAATAGGACTCGAGAGGAGTTCAATGCTCACTTTCTTTCCTCGAGTAGAGTCTTCACCCTGGCCTAATATGGTTTGTCAACTGAAGACATTGTATTCTCTTCTTGATGGACGTGCAGTGCTCCCATCTAATGCGAGTGTCCCTGCATTGGACATCCATTCTCGCATGCGAGTAGCCCGGCTCCCTTGTAGACTTCTTCCTCGCTACCCGTCGATGGGGCCATTACTCTTTTCTCATCAGGGCTTGCAATGTTCTAGCACTTTGATTTGCAACTTGGAGTGTACTCTCGCGATCCGGCTCTGATACCACTTGTCACGGGTCGAGAGTCTGGAGCAGCATTATGCCCGTGCGGCGCCCCGAGGTTCTCTCGCATGACCCAGAGACCAGCCTTTTCTCTCGCAGACATGCACTGGTTTCACCCTGCCGAAGGTTCATCAGGATAGCGGCAACAGCTATCGACCAGTTGTGCCATGTATTCTCGCATAAGCACCCCCTTCATAGTTAAGTCCACGACTAGCGACAAGCTCCCCAAACTTAAATGGGTCGGCATGCCTAAACTCGGCCAGACCTATGCGCATACAGGCAGAACACCCTTAGCGCTGATGCCACCATCCCTTTTGTTTACCAACGGCAGGATTCTTCTTATGTGCATGCCTTCTTCTTGGCACGGTCACGCAGTAACGGTGCATGAAGTGTACTTGCACCACATGCAAAACTTTGGTGCGTGACAAAGGGTACAGGAAATTTAGACCTGAAATTTCGTACTATATTATATACAATTTTATTTTTGTACAGATAATCGTGAAACTTACGAAAGTTTCCATTTTTTGTAAGAAAAACGGCTCCTTCTGTCCAATAATTAGCCCAAATATGACATTAATGATTACTGAATCCTTTTATTTGAATTTCTTTGTGGCCCAAAACTAAATGAATTGGGCCCAACAAAGGTTACCCTCTTTGTCAGATTGAGCCTAACCTCCCATCAAAAACAAGAAAAAAAGATTGAGCCTAACCTCGTAAGACTTGAAAACCTTTACTAAAAATTTATCTTTGAATTGTGTATGTAATAGTCAATCGTCATTCGTTAGCCCAACTCAAGGTTTCCCACAGAAAATTCACAACAAATAAAAGCGCATTCAAAAACGTAATTTTGCATTAATTGAAGCGACAAATGTCTTGTTTTTGTAGTTGAAACTGGATATGTGATCTTATATCCACGTACATGTAAGAGGGGTGTGTGTGTATGTATGCATGTATGTATGTATGATTCGAAGGGCAAACAAAATTGTAGATTGCAAGTGTTATTGGCTTTTTGGAGGAGTTAAAGTCAAGAAGGACAATTTCGTACGACAAATATGTATTATTTAGGAAAATATATAAAAATATAATATTCGGCATAAATAATTTTACTTTATCTATTACTTAATGTAATTGTTCCCTAATTTTGTATTGACACTCATTTACACTTTATAATCTTCATCATTTATCTTTAGGTAGTTAGATTTCCACCATAAGATGAAAACAAGAAGGAGGGTGGAGATTTTATGGTGTCAATGGGAGTCAAACAATTTGTGTCAATATAAAATTACTAATTGTCAAAAGTGTATGTGTCAAGGTTTTGAATTTACAATTCTATCACCATGTAGTTATCTTGTGATTACCTAGTCGTATTTTTTATAGTTATCTTATAGTTATTTCAAATCAACATAATTTTTTTTTATATTTTTTCCATGATTTTATTATAATTTATTTATATTATTTATAGTTAATGTAATCATGTTATATTTATGTGTTTTAATTTTAAATTTATTTTTAATACAACAAAATCACATTTTATTATTGTATTATGGTTACCTTATAGTTTACTTATAGATATATTTAATATATAACAAAATCGCATTTTATAATTATCTTATAGTTAATTCAAATCGATGCAATTATATTATATTTTTGTTATAGTTTACTTGTAATATGTTAAATTGATATGTTTGTGCTATATTTATATGTATTTAATTATGTGTTTTAACTATGTGGTAACTATAAAAGAACTATAAAACAAATATGTATCGGTATAAAAGTTCAAAAAAAAGTATAACATCGGATCTTGTTTTGAATAGAAACATAAAGATGAAGAAAATATTCTAAAGTGGCATGTTAAAAATATAAAGGATTTGTGAGATACATAAAAAATAAGAAAGTAGAATTAAAAAAAATGAGAAATGTAAAAATGTAAATAAAAAATTAGTTTTGAAGATATAAATTGTAAATGAATTATAAAAAAACATACTAATTATGCAAGATTTTCCTATTATTTATTATTTGAGAAAACATACTAATCATGTAAGATTTTCCTATTACTCTTTTGATCTTTTGACCTAAACTGATATGATTTATGAAGTCAAAATATGTTTACAATCAATTTTTTATCAACAATCTTTTTCTAAACAAATTTTTAAAATATCAAACTAGCTTAAAAAAATAATTTTCTTACAATTCAATTTGCACTAAATCAAAGCTATTGATTCTTCTCTACATTATCAAGTCACAAAAATAATTGGAAAACCCAAATTGGTACTTTTGAATTTAGTAGGAAGTTATAAAAAGTTTTGCATTAAAAGAGAAAATAACCACAACTGCAAATTAGTGGCTTCGAAACTAGATTATCAAGTCTACCGGTGCAAGTTGACAAAGTGAATTAATGGGTTACAAGTCTATTATAATAAGAATGAAGGGAATGATATATTTTACAGGCTTGACATTACATAAAAATTATTGAAAAAATAAATAATCAACTCCTCATCTCATTAGAAACTAATGTGGATATTCCAGGCCCACTCTTACCCAAAAATCATAATGTGCAACAAGGAATTTCCAACGGCTTCATTGACTTTTGATTAAAGAATAAGGTAATTAAATCATATATTTAAAAAAAAAATTGAATTTTATTACTTTTATAATAATGAAAAATTAATATTCATTTTATCTTTTTATTAGGTTTCTTTTGCTTTTACCTCTTATTCTTTTGTAACTATCTCCTCTTTCCTCTCTAATTTGAATTTTGCAACTTCAAACCTCCATATTTCATATATCATTAATTTATTTTTATCGATGCTTTGAAGTATTTTATTTATTTTAATTTTATCTTTAAAATGACATACACTTTGAATTTTTCGAAAAAATAAAAAAATTTATCGCAATCTTATACATGGTATAATAAAAATCATAATTTTTCATGAAGACGTTATACAATGTATAAGAGAGGTATAATGTTATTTAAAAAGAATATATAGAATACATTATACCACTCTTATATCATGTATAATGCTTTCATGAAAAAGCAGTAAAACAGGTATTACACAATTATTATACAATGTATAAGATCATGATAAATTAATTTTTTTTACTAGAAAGTGAGTTTTGTTGTAAAAATAACCACTATTATACCATGTATGAGAGCTTTCATATCAGATTTAAGATCTTCATGTCATGATTTTTATGGGGAAATCGATCCTACTATGAACAACATAAAGAAGAAAAAATCTATATAAATTCATAATACAACTTTACACCATTTATAAAACCTTCATGAAAATGAAGTAAAAATGCATTATACCACAATTATATACTGTATAAGATTGTTAAACATTAATTTTTTTTGAAAAAAACAAAGTGTATGTCATTTTAAAGATAAAATTAAGAAGAAAAAAATATTTTAAATCGTCGATTAAAAAAAATCAACGGTTTGTGAGATATAGACGTTTGAAGTTGCAAAATACAAAATAAATAAGAGAGAGAAAGTAGCTATAATAGTTGACAAAGTCAACTTAAAAAATGGTAAAAAGAAAAATGTTTCTCCCTTTTATGTAAAAGAAAAAAAGATTCTTAATTTATGAATTTGTAAAGCTTAAGTTTTAATAAAAAAATATGACAAATAAAAAAATAAGTCTTGAGATATTGGATGCCCTCTCTTACCCAAAAGTCATAATGTGCAACAAGGAATTTACAACGGCTTCATTGACTTTTGATAATCCATTAACATATGAATACGATCACTTTACTGGCTTAGCAAGCAAGATGAAATTCAATATTCAGTGGTCATGTTCACGATTATCTAATTACCAATCAATGAATTATTGCAGAAATTTGAGACATTCAAGTTTGCATGGCAAAATGTTGAATAGTTTGTTCAAATTGCCAAATAAGACAAAGATTAAATGAACATCAAAATCATAACCAAGTTGTAATGGGGATTTCTCAAGGGTTAATTAATTGACAAGATTGCGGATCCTTGCTATTAATGGACAACTGATCAGTGCAAAAGTCAAACCAGATTAAGTTCTATGCTTTGCTTTCGAATAAACATAATGCAAATACGTCCAATTTAATTAAAAATCACATACTACAAATTCTCTTCTACATAAACCACAAATACAGATGTCAGAAAGAAAACTATAATCAAACTATAAATTACCAAACATCGTATCTGTTTGTTCCAAACATGGTTGAAAATAGTTCTCGAATAGATACCAAATAAAATTGATTTTGCCAAAAAAATTTCGATTTATACGATTTTGTTTTTGTATCTGGAAAAAAAGTTGTCCAAAGGAAAACCTTTTAAGCTAAACATGATAAAATTGTTCTCTAAAAAGCACTGTCTTAAAAATCTCCGCCTAGGCATTATTTTGAGGATCGCCACCTGATTACGCCTAGCGTCTAAACCTTGCCGACTAACGTTTAAGTCAGCCTAGGCCCCAATTAATCCCCGCCTAGGCCCCGACTAGCGCTTGGCGCTTTTTAAAACACTGCTAAAAAGTCATATTATTAGTATGTATTTATTTTTAGTTTCTTCTGTTTTCATAACGGAATTAATCATATACGTGTAATTGTTACGGATAATTGTAATGGATCAAATACAAATATTCTATCATATTTCTCATTTTTCAATTTCTTTCTATTATATTTTATGGAATAGACCTAACCCTAACCAACCACCATCATAGGTATTCAGATGAACATCAACACAAGTGTAACAAATATTTCAATTTAGTAATTGAGATTGAATATATAATCTTAAAGATCGTTGGAATTTATCGCTTATCCTTTACTATTTTGTCAAGACTAAAGTCCACTTTTCTTCTTACACCCTCTTACGCCCAAAACCGTTTATCAGGAACTTAACCTTACTTTCTAAGTTGTGTGTTTCACTGATCGTAGCTTGGTATAGACACCAGCTCCAATCCTAGGGTTCCTCTTAACCCTCTTATGCCGCTACATTTTCTATAGCGATTTCTTTTTCTTTCTCTTCTCTTCTTCAAATCACTTTGATTGACCACTGATTATTTGTTGATGATAATGTGGAAAAATATAATGAAACGGTATAAGTAACTATGGTATGAATTTTTTTTATGGTAAGAGTAACTATAGCATATGTTAATACTATGTTTTATCTATTTTAATTTTTAATACTATAACATATGCTAATACTATGTTTTATCTTTTTTTCTTTTTTATTAAATTTTTTTATATAAATAAAAAAATATAACACTGTTATACATTTAAGCTAATTAATGTATGTTTAGAATTCCATTTGGAAGGGAATACATAATATATAATAATATGTTTTACCTCTTTGAAATAAAGGTCTAAATACATAGTTTGGGCTTAAAGTCATTAATGGTACATGAAATTATCTTTAATAACATAAAAGTACATGAATTTTAAAAGTTGACATAAGGATATATATATACCTATCATTTTACTAACATAATAATCAAATTTTGTGTTGTATGCCAAAACTTCCCTTTCATTTTCTACTACCAGCTTTCAATATTAAAACTTTCACAAATGCCCTTGTGATTTTACAAGAACAATGATATGATGAATTGCGTGTCCCTTTTCATATCTCTCATTCAGATCTTGCTTAAAGTTAGTTATTTTTATATTTCCTACATATCCACCACATGTCATTATTTGAATGAGAGATATAAAGGGGAACACACAATCCGACACATCAGATTTTTTTTGTTTTCATTTCTATTTTTTGGTAAGATATTACTTCCGATATGAACTACAATGACTATAGCTTTCAACACCTTTTTTTTCTTAAATCTTAATTCTTTAATTTAATCAAGTATCACTTTGGTTATTGGCGATAGGTAAGTAGTTGAAAACTTACACAACATTGTGCAAAAAATTCCAAACTTAAACACATGACTACAAAGTTTCCATCGAATCAGATCCAAAAACTACAGCTCTAACTTATTTAATTATGAAAGTAAAAACAGTTAAGGTTTATATCCTCTAATTCATTCCACACTGGATCTTAATGTGGGGCACCTTCATTCTATCAAGCTCCAATTTCTTGCACTTAATCCAAAAGCGTCCATGGTAAAGAACAAATTAATTGAGCAGATGAATCAGGATTATAAGAGTGATAAATTGAGGAAATAAACCAAAAGGGGGTAAAGTTTTCGACATGACCCATAGCCATTTATCCTTAAGGAAGACAAGGGCATTTGTGGATGAAAACAACACATTGAAGCTGGTAGTAGTAAATGTAAGGGTAATTTTGGCATTTAAAACTAAGGATACGTTCTTTTCAACTTATTCAACGACCAATCCAATTCAGTTCAATTTCAGCTTCAGTTTCCAATCAGTTTTAGTTCGGTTTCAATTTCAATTTAGTTTCAGTTTATATATTATTGTAAATATTATTAAAGTAATAATAAATATATATATTATTAGAATGAGAAAAGAAAAGAAAAATATTAATCACAAATAAAATAAATAGTAAGTAATAAAAATTATTAAAGAATGTTATTAATAATATGTTAAATTTGATTGCTTATTATCTTTAATAACGAATAACTTTGTTTGATAGCAAATAAAAAGAAAAAATAAATAATTTAAAAGGTATTAAAAAAATATATTCATTACAATATAATTTATAAATATTACAATATTATAATTCATGGTTATGTTAATTGTTCTAATTCAATTCTTAATATTTATTGCCAACTTAATTACTTTTTTTCATTTTGTATATTTGTCCCAAAACAATATTACAAAATGTGATTTTTGTTAATACTAAAAAAGTTAAGGATCCAACAAATTATCATAATAAGATTTAATGACACAAAATTGCAATATTATAAAGTTACAATGTAATGTTGTTATTATTGATATAAATAATTACTATTCAATTAAGTTTCTGTATTTTCAGTTTCAGAATAATGAATTTCGGTTTAGTTTCAATTCCATTTCTGTATGTTCAGTTTCAGTTTTTTCAATTTCAGTTGAAAAGAACAGAGCCTAACGCTAACTATTATATTAGTAAAGTGATAAGCGTATATATCGTTATGTCAACTTTTAAAATACATGCACCATTATGTTATTGGAGACTAAGTTTATGTATCATTAATGATTTTAAGCTTATAGTTTAACCCCTAAACTTGGCAGGTTTTCCATTTTGCTGCACTGAACTTCAATTTTCTTTCACTAACACCTCGAACTCGGAAAAAGGCACCCCGACAACCCCCTCAAGTTTGCATAAACGTGTGTGTACATCACTTTTCTTATTTCAGCCGCGTGAATTGCTTAATTACTCATTCAAAATCGTTAATTTCGCATTCTCTTCAAACGTCAGAGCAATTTATAGCATAAACATAACTAATAAACGTAAAAAATAGTTTGATTGCTAAGAAAATCTATAGAGAAAAATGAAAAATAACTTCTTTTTGCAACAAGAAGAATATAGAAGAAAACTCAAAATTGAGCTTTCCACAATTCAAATGAGTCTCTAACGTAGTATAAAATCATCTACATTTTAGTCACATTGGCGCATGTCAGTCGCACTGACTTTTTTAAGTTTATGTCAATTTGAGGTGGTTGCTGGGTGCTTTTTTATCAAGTTCGAAGTGGTAATGGAGGTAAATTAAAATCCAGGATGACAAAACGAAAAAATTGTCAAGTTTGGGGGCAAACTATGTATTAGTGATAATTTATACTAAATTTGGTTTTAGCATAATAACAATGTAAGGCCTTATTCTCTTCAACTACAATTCAATTAAGTTCAGTTAAGTTCAATTAAGTTAAGTTAACTTCAGTTCAACTATGTGTAGTTATAAATTTACATTGAAATAAATTAAGTTAAGTTCAGTTTTGTTAAGTTCAGTTAAGTTAAATTCAATTCAGCTTTCAGAAGTTAAAGAAAACAGGGCCTAAAAAGTTAAACAATAAATAATTAATTATTTTCCATTTAATGAAAGAACGGGTGTTCATCGGTTATCCAATTTTTTCTCGGTGAAAATGTTTAAGTTCAATTTTTCATTAGACCTTCAACCGACTAGACTTGTCTCCGATTTTTTATTGAACTGGCCGGTTCAGTCTGGTTTTAATAGCATTGCTCTGAAAAGAGCTAAATGTGTGTAAAATATTATAAATTCAAACTTGAATTTTTTTATATCAAAACGATAATTATTATTTAGCAAAAGCTGGAGTTTACTACTACCATTTTTTTTTTAGTAAATTACAGTAATATATATCTCTATATATTCTGATATTCAATATTAACTTTAAAACAAAATTTTCTCAATTATGAACTCTCTCATTTTTTTTATCACTTTTTCTTCATAAATTTAGCTTTTGTATTGAGAATAAGGTGATGTTCTCTTCAACTAAAATTCAATTCAGTTAAGTTCAGCTACGTGTAATTATAAATTTACACGGAAATAAGTTTAATTCAATTAAGTTAAGTTCAGGTTTCAGAAATTGAAGAGAACAGGACCTAACTCGTTTCTCATGAAAAAACACCTAGTTGTATTAATATCATCTTTCGGCTGAAAATTATAAATCTCAATGATTTTTAGATTGGTATTTTTACCCAATTTTTGAAAATTTCATTTATTTGCACACAAAGAATAATTTCCATAATTCTTAAAATTCAATCTATCAATCAATCGATATAAGAAATATAGGAATTGTGAGAAAATATAAAATATTAAAATATATGTTTAATTTTCTCCATTATTTAAATGGTTACATAAAAAAATTTTAGAAAGCATACATTACATTCAAAATAGTATACATAATTCATCAAAGATTTGAAAACCTTATAGTTGCTACATTTACGCATCTTGTTGGGAGAATTTTAAAACGTACAGTTAGAAGAAACGTGTAAAATTATCTCAACATATAAATGTTGTAATACAGTGAGAATGTATTGTATCTTACCCCCAATGGATGAAATTTTTGCATTTAAATGACCTGTCATTTGTCATCATTAAAGCAACTAAATTTTCATCGTGTTATTGATTTATCAATGACGATGGGCAAGCCATTATTGATGAAAATAGATAAATCTTCACTTCTTTATTATTTAAAAATTGATGTATATATATATTGAACATGGATATTTCAAAGTCCAGTTCCCAACCACTAAATAATATATGAAAATATCATGTCTTGTTTCATTAATAGAACTATTTTTATTTTGCTTTTTAGAATGGGGAGAAGGGAAATAAAAGATGTAGTGGTGTAGAAAAATTAGTTGGGAGTTGCAATCACAAATAAAGAAAAAAGCGACTAAAAAGAAAGATGCAAAATAATAGAAAAAAAATCAATGCAAGTTGTAAGGGGAAGTGTAGTTTACCATTAGGTACTCGTTTAATCATCTAAGAGGAAAGGGATGCTAGATTTTGTGCTCAATCTTAGAATTTGTTAATTCCACATTACCCGGTTTCAGTCGTTTTCTACCCCATGTCCAATTAGGCTTATCATGCAATTAATCAATGTCCAATATGGAATTCATCCGACAATAAATTCTATGTGAAATTCATTTGCATTCATTTACTTGAAATAGATGAAAAAAATGAAATTTATTTGTGTTTAACAAAACATTTAGAAAAATTATTTACTCC
>CATIWQ010049461.1:0-10180 GCA_949673415.1 Euphorbia schlechtendalii | reverse complement strand
CCTCACGTATGACCTACAAAAGGAAAGGATTGAGTAAACGAATGACAAGACACCCCCAAAGATCACTGATAATCTAAAACTCACATGAGTGGTGTCGGAAGGATCATATGCCAATGTGTGAAAGCTCGGGGGAAGGGGCACTAGTTGTGAGGTCCCTAGGGAACCCATCAAGTAGAACGTAGAGTCAAGGGGAATCATAAACCTCCCCTCTATAACTCCTGCAGATGTATTTGCATCCCCGGTCGCAACATTCAAGTCAGTCACGCGAACCCTCTTCCGGGCAAATTCCTACAAAGATAGACAAACAATTAGAAACAAGATCAACATGGGTAAAATAATTAACACATTTCATACCCGGCATCCCACACCAGCGCCGCTAGCACCTGCACCGGAACCATCATCAACTCTCGGACCCCTAACATGAGCAGAGGGATGCTCCACCTCCGCCTGAGTCGGCGGGTGAAGCGGGAGCAGTCTCTCCCTAATGAAAGCCTCATAGTCACCATACAACCCCGAGAGCCTCACGCCATGATCCTCAAAGAGCACCTCCCGCTCATCGGGATTAGTAATCACTAAGTCAAAGGCAAAGTAAGTCTGCGCTAGGATCGCCCCGTGGCCAATTAAGGCCACTAACCCTGTCCAAATCTGCTAACGGCTCAATCAGCCCATAACTGACCTCGCTGTTCGAGACTGGGAAAAATGTAACGCTCAATAGGGTGACCAGAAATGACCGGACGTATAGAGGAATCTCAGCCTCGAAAATCGACTATCGACCCGTCCAATAGTCAAACAACGCACTATAATGCAATGCCCAGCCTCTGGGGTCAACGCCGAGCTAGTCTCTGACACGATTGCAAGCGGTTGGAGCCTTGAAGAACCTCTCCAAAAAGGCGTCGAACCGGATCACGGTACCGGCCCAGGGTAGACCAGTGATCGCTACAACATCAGAGGGAGTAATGGTAACCTCCCCGATTGGAAGGTGGAATGTGTGCGAAATGTCGCACCACCTCTGACCAAGCGTGACCGATGTAGCATATGGTAATAAGGTAGGATGTAAGGTTCGGGCTAAAGGACCAAAGCCGGTGGCCTCGATAGCCTGAACTAGCTCGGGGTGAGATGAAGCATGACGATACCATGTTTGGATGGTAGAGTACCCACCAGTAGGACGCAGCGTGGGGGAGTGCAAAACAAATTTAAAAAAAACATGCATTTTGTTATCAAACGCAACAACGGTGAGAAAAATACCAAAAATATTTTCTTTAAATATTTTGGATCCAAACGAAATTTATTTTCTCACGTTTCTCAAAGAGGTCCTTGGATATACTCAGATTTTAAAACAGATTTAGAACTCGAGTCCTATTATCTTTTGGATAAATAATTTATTCAAAGTTTTTTTTTCAGATCCAAAAAATGTTTGGACCCCGAATTTTGTTTTTTTTCTTTCCATAAAAAAAATCATCATCGCGTGCCTCACCGCCAGGCCTCGCGAGGGTCGTAGACCCTCGCGGGGAGGCCTCGCGAGGGTACCTTAGGACCCTCGCGGGGATGCCTCGCGAGGGTGCCTTCGGACCCTCGCGGGGAGGCTTCGCGAGGGTTCCTTAGGACCCTCGTGGGGAGGCCTCGCGAGGGTCCCTTAGGACCCTCGCGGGGAGACCTTGTGAGGGTCCATTAGAGACCCTCACGGGGAAGCCACGCTAGCCCTCGCGAGGGTTCCTTAGGACCCTCGCGGAGAGCCTTCGCGAGGGTCCTATGACCCTCGCCAACACATCTGTGTCCGCTGGAAAAATTTCCGGTGGACCCGAATTTGTCTTTTTTTTTTATTTTCATTTATATTTAGTATAAAATTCCGCGATATGATTCAAGGATCGGTTCCAATATAATTCCTAAAATAGAACAAATTTTTACTAAAAACGGAAAATAAAAATGTTATTGGAAATACCTCGGTCCGGGAAAGATGAGGTTAGGCTGGAAGATCAGGATCCAATATCTCTATAGGGGAAGTAATGGTAAACCCCAGCATAGTATCACTCACCTCCAAACCATATGCAACGTCAATATCAACGAAAAATACGCCTAGATCATCAGTAGGCTGAGGAAAGATGTGAGATGTAAGGCGGAGCGTCCTGTTAGGAACCTTCGACAGCATGATTTCTAGAGAGAGAGGAGGGTGAGAGTGTTTTAGAGAGATGAAGAATATGAGAAGTGAAAAAAAATAAAGGAAGTGGAGCTCTGTTTATAAAGGAAATAAATGGGCCCCACCTATTTATTTATTATTTTTCAACATAGCATCCTAACACTACGGAACGATACACGGGACATCCCCAACATTCCTCAAACTCATTTAATTCATTTATCCCTTAATGTTTTAATTTTTTATTGAACGGGCAAAAATTTTTGCTCCGCATAAACTCAATTAAATAATTAAAACATTCATTGTAAAATATATTAACGTTATTTCCTTTCTGATTTGTTACAGGAAACAAGTCAACATCTTAAGGAAATTCAAAACATAACCGAAGAAGGAAACGGTTATCTCGACGGCTGAAGAAAGAAACGGCCTCCTTTATCAACCGAAGAACAAAACGGTTATCACTAATGGGACACCGCAGAAAGAAACGGTCGACCCACACAAAAGGGGTGTCAAGCACCAAAGAATTCCGAAGAAAGAAACGGACAACCTTATGAAGACACAACGCCAGAAAGGAAGGCCTATTTTATCATTTGAGAACAGAAAATCACCAACCACACCGGTCAGGTATTCTCTCTATCCCTCCGCTCTTTTCGTGTGACAACATTGGTTATACAACCAACAATTATCACACGAGGGGCAGCTGTGAGCACGAGATTTTGTACCAGCTCACGCGTTCGATGATGATGGCTTTTTCGGGATTTTATCCTTGAATCACACTATTTTCGAGTATCCTGATGTATCCGAATAGGAACCCTCCTCGTCTCAAATAAAATTATTTAATTGTGTTTAGAAATTAATTAACTAAATAAAAAGAAAAAAATCAAAGAAAAAAAATATATAATTAAAAGAATAAAATAAAATAAAATAAAATATAAAAAAAGGGAGACGTAAACCCGACACGAGGGAGCCTCGCGCACACGCGAGCGAGGTTCACGCACATGCGAGGGAGCCTCGTGCGGAGGCAGCCTCGCGAACACACGAGGGAGCCTCGCGCGGAGGCAGCCTCGCGCACACGCGAGGGGGCCTCGCCGGGGTTTTCTCCAGCGAGACCCCTCGCTAGAAAAACTTTCCTTTTTTGGTATTTTTTGGGATTTTCCTATAAATAATCAGGTCTTTTTCGATAAACGGGATCCGAAATAATCAGATAAAAAATATAGCTTTAGAATGACCTTTGCTTCCAGGAATTAAAACAAACAATTTTTGGACTTTATACTACAACTTTTTTTTACCTAAACTCAAAGGACGAGGAGGATTTCTAATGGACTGGTCGGATTCTTCGACGTGGATTCGTTAAGTAAGGGTAAGCCTCTGAGTTCCTAGAACTACAATTCCTGTGCTTTCAGTGTTTAATTACTTCTTTTGTTTCATCTGTGAACCTAGGATTTTAATTACTTTTATTTTATTTTAACTATTGTAATTCTTCTTCATCTTTTTCTTTATTATAAGGAGATGTATGTTAGAACAACCCCACGAAGGGAATAAAAATTTTCTTGGATAACAAACCACACTTTTTACCATGTGAGCAATTTCATTAATTAAAATGACCAACCAATGTGCTAATAAAACGAACAGTTTTATTTAAACAAATAATATCGCGATTGATTTTTCTTAAGGCCATGCGGGCCTCACTAAATCCAAAATCGAACATACGTGTTATCCCCTGTGCTAACCTTTGTGGATACAGGTAGATTAGGATTAGATGTATGTTTAGGATTTTAATTTTCCTTCGGGTATCGCAATTTCTTTTTTCTCGGGAAATGTAATTAATAGGTTAGCGGGTGGTTGCATCCCCTGAATTTTGAAGCCTTGTAATTTTATTTTCCGCATTTACTTTCCGCATTTACTTACGGTTTTGTGGATGGTTTATTTTTTTCACCTTGTGAATGATTTATTACTTCACAATACGTTAATCATGCATATAACTCCAAAAATGAACTAAGTGCGAATATGCACAATTAAAAGAAAATGGTTTTCTATAGATGTAATTTAATGTGATCCAATAAGAAATAAGCAACTTATCCCAGACTTGAATCGCTGTGTCTTGGTGGGCCGTCCCCTGGACCTTAAGCCTCACAGGACTCTAATTCCTGGAAAGAGCTAATCCAAGTGGCGAATCCACACTAAGAGACGGTGGATTCGGGTTCGAACCGATCTTAAACGTTTTTTGCCTTTTTCACTTCTAACCTTTTTCTCCCGGGTCCCAGACCTGGTGCTTTTTCTTCTTCTTTTTCAAAACACCCCGGTGGACCGCGCCTATGAATCCGTGCGCTCTCGGCCCACCGCTCCGTGTCTCTCGCTCAAAGCACCATTGGGTGGAGAGTAAGTTCTTATTTACTTTCATTCAAATGATGCTCTTAATGCGTTTATTAAATTTGATTAGCTATATCTTAAGGACTTGTTTATGGATATTGCACAATTTTCGAACGATTTCATGCCAAATGAATGTGTGCTTTATGTGGACTTTTTAGGAGTTCCACTGAGCATGATAATGAAGGGTCTAATAATTCATTTGGGGAGATTATTTGGAAAATTAATCCACTTCGACATTGACTTTGATTCCCCAGACAAACTGGATATAATTTCCTATCTCATATCGGTTCCCTTAAATTATTGTGATTGTAAGTTGAATTTAAGGGTAGGTGATACTTCTTACCCGATTATGGTGAAGTTTCATCAAGCAATTGTGTGCTCTTTCTGTGTTAATGGTTTCACCACCTCAGACTCAAACTCAGAAAGTGAGGATTGCTCAATCCCGTCAATAGCCCCTATAGACAGTATACCTGTCTCACCTTTAAGCTTCTAGAATGGAGCTGAAACAGGATCGTCAGCTGCTCCTAAGAGTCCCCTCCATTCATGATCACAGCCGCAAAACCTGTTGGGCAACAGCATTGTGGTGCTAGCCGAAACCCAGCCTAGCTTTTCTTCTGCCTCAAGACCAGACATCAACAATATGAATAGGGTCATCCTTCTTTCACTAGATAAATCTACCAAATCGGCCATTGAAAATGAGACGGCTTTCGATATAGGAACCAAATTGGGTTTATTCAAGGAGAGACACAGAGAAATAATAATGCATGTCATGGACTCGGTCCACACTTCATAATGTCTACGGTTTGTGTTTCTTGGTTTTCTAACTTTTAATGTCATTTAATCTTATTTGTTAGAATTGTAGAGGTGGCCTTAGTAATAAGGCCAAGCAAGGGTTTCTTCGATCTATGTTGCGTAAACATTATGTGGATTTCTTAGCTCTGGTTGAGACTAAAGCATGTTACGTCTTGGAATTAGTGGTCAAATCTATTTGGGGTCATAATAATTTTGATTTTCTCATTGTTCCATAGCATGGACTTTCAGGTGGAATCTTGGTATCTTGGAATTTGGCTAGCATCCGATCTCATGAAATTCACTCAATGAATAGATGGGTCCTCTTCCGTATTGAGCTACCTCTATCATCTTTTCGTTTAATCGTTGTTTATGGTCCCACAAACAGCGATGATCGGAACACCATGTGGTTGGAGCTGCTACCTTTTATTCATAATTATAATAATTTGCTCATTTGTGGTGAATTGAATAAGGTCTTAGCACCGTCAGAAAGATCTAGTGGTAGAGTGCTACAAAACATGGGTTATTTCCAAGAATTTGTACGTGATTCCGAAGTACAGGACCACCCGCTCCATGGCTGCAACTACACTAGGCCTAATAGCATTTCTCACTCGCGTATTGATCGTGTTCTAGCATAGTGCAATCTTTTAGTTTTGTGGCCTTCAGCGGCTATCTCGATGCTTAACAATTATCTATCGGATCACCTAGCCATCTTATTCAAAACATGACCGTGCATTAGTACAGGGTAAAAGCCATTTCGTTCACTTAATTTATGGTGGGAAGAACCTAGCTTTTTACCATTTATTAAGGAAAAGTGAGCTGATATTTGCAGCATTCACGAGAGCAACGATATTGCTCATAAACTCTACCTTTTAAGCAAAACAAATGGTCCATGGCATGCTTCCAACTTTGGCCAACTTGAAAAGAGAATCAAGGACCAAGAATCGATTGTGTTGAACCTCACATTGAGTGATATTGATCGCTCATTAACCGCTACCATATCAATGCAACTCACCGAGGAAAAGAACACTCTCAACCTTCTTTGTCGTCACCTTGAGAACATGCGCCATCAACAATCAAGTGTTGCATTGACCCTATTAGGTGATAATAACATAGCTTTTTTCCACCGTTTAGCATCAGCTCAATTCCGTAACAATCAGATTTTACAATTGGAAGTCAATGGCTCAATGTTATCGGATGTGGCGGACATCACCTCGTCAATTCAAGTTTTCTATGGTATCTGTTCTTGGCAGCACCCAAAGTCCCGTACTCACTAAGTCGACTAAATTTCTTGCTGTTTTCAGAGAATCAAAATGCTTTATTGATAGCCCCATTCTCAGTTGAGGATGCTTAGAATGCAATTTGTGATTGAGGGGAGAATAAATCACCGGGTCTATATGGATTCAATTTCCATTTTTACAAACATTTTTGGGATGACCTTCAGCTTGAAATTATGAGCCTTATCTCTAGTTTTCACTCTTCATCTTGGCTACCAGGCTCAATCAAGACTTCACTCACGGTTCTCGTTCTGAAAGTTCCAAGGGTAGCGTGCCTTAGCAATTTCAAACCAATTGCGCTCATCCATGGAATTTATAAAATTGTGGTGAAATTGTTGGCATCGAGACTCCAGTTGATCCTTCTTGATATAATTTCTGATGATCAATTTACGTTTATCAAAGGCTGTAGCATTCACGACTGCTCGTTTCTAGCATTGGAGATCATAAACAAAATTCACTCTCATCACCGTTCAAGTATGGTATTGAAATTGGATTTTCATAAAGCTTTTGACTGTGTTTCCTGGTATTACATTAATGCTGTGTTTGTAACAATGGGCTTCGATAAGAAATTGATCTCTTGGATTTCTAATTGTTGTAAATCATCATCAACTTTAATCCTCGTCAATGGTTCTCCATCTTATCCGATTCCGATTCATAGAGGGGCTAAACAGGGGGACCCACTCTCACCCTTAATCTTTGTTTTAGTGGCTGAAGGATTAAAGCAAATGTTAAATGCAAGTATCAGTGAGGGCCTTCTCCTGAAAATCGAGGAGGATACTTCTATTCCTAACGTATCCCTCCTCTAATTCACCAATGATACACTTTGTTTTCGACCACCTGACTTAGATGCGCTTCGAAATCTCATTGGCATTCTCAAAAGTTTTGAGCTCATCTCTGGATTACGAATCAACGTTCACAAGAGTACACTACTTGGTATTCACTACGCCAATGAATTCCTCCAATCGGGGGCTACGCTATTGGGATGTCTAATTGAAAAATTCCCGATCAATTACCTTGGTATGCCTCTCTATATTAACCGATTGCCATTGACATGTTCGGATCCCTTAGTGGGAAAATTCAAGAAAAGTCTTACGAACTGGAAGGGTCGCTATCTCTGTTACGCTGGCCACCTCATTCTGTTAAAATCGGTATTATCTTCCCTTCTAGTTTACATTATGTTATTATACAAAATACCATCGTCCGTTAATGTTTCTTTATCTATGCTAATGATGAATTTTTTTATGGCGAGGTGACTCGAATTTAATGGGAGTATGCAAGATTGGTTGGGAAACTGTTAATTTGCCTTATCGACTAGGGGGATTGAATTTAAGGGACTTCTCCATAATAAATTCCAACCTCCTTTTCAAATGGATTTGGAAAATTAGAAAGGCCAATTAAGACTCTCTTTGGTATACCAATTGTGTTGCTTGCCACGACTCTAAATCTTGGACGGCTTTAGCTAATGTTGACAGCTCCTCTTTATCACCTATTTGGAGATCGATTGTTTCTTGTTGTGTGCGCAATAAAGTTAATTGGGATTTGTTCTCAAAGCATTACCGAGTGGGAATTGGTAACGGAATTTCAGCATCATTTTAGCCCGATAATTGGACAACGAATAAGCCATTACAATACCTTTTCCTAGATCTTTATTCCTTGTGCAAAAATAAGCGATGCTCAACTCAAATTAGATGCACAACTGTCATTGGCTTTGACTCCTTTAGCCATCCCTTTTGGAAACGCAATCTTTGCTTTTCACAGCGAGATTGTTGCTGCCAACTCCAAAACTGGTTACACATGGCTATCTTGAGTCTATTCAGTGGCTGTTTGATGGATGCTACTGATTCCAGAGAGTAAACTCGCTTCGGGACTGACAACGACAACTTCCTTTGGGATTTCGCACCATCAAAACAGTACTCAGCAGCTTCTTTAACATCAATTTCCACTGCACATCAGTTTGGATAGCTCCTTCAGTGGATTTTCCTTTGATTTGGTCCACTTGTATCATTCCGAAAATTAAATATTTTTGTTAGTTACTCTTTCATGGCAGGTTAGCAACTCATGCTTTCCTCTTTTCAAGAATATTCATCACGGAGAGCGAGTCTATTTGTCCTTTTTGCAGAGAGGTAGAGACGATTGATCATTTATTCCTTCTATGCCGGTTAAGTTCTCGAATTTGGTTGGGGGCTCTAAAATGGTTGGAATTACCGCTACCAACCCCTAACTCACTCATGAGATTTTTCAACATTTGGCTTTCATTATTTCAGCCAGGAAATTCATACGAGACTTTGGAATTTCTCTTTGGTTTATCATCAATTGGTCTACTTGGAAGCGACGCAACAAGTGAATATTTGAAGGAAAGCTCGACACTGGTGATATTTTAGTATCGAGCATTAATCTTTGTTGGTTTTTCTTTCACTGTAATAAGCATATAGTTTGTTTAACATCCAAGGACTTATTTGTAAACTAGAGAACCGTACTTTGTAATTAAGTAACTATTCTCTTCTTGAGAATTGTAACTATTTTAATTAATAAAAGAGAGATAGGAGTTTTGTAGGCAAGAGTGGAAACCAACCTAGATGGGGCCTCGCTCCGAAATTTTCTCCTACCTCAAACTTTCAGCTTGTGGAGAGTTACACTGACTCTCCGGGAGTTTTTCAAAAAAAAAGTTTCTGTGAGTCGGCACATAGTCTTACTTCGGTGATCCGGATTCAAACTGGAAGGTTGCCTTTCTGTTAGCTTATCTTCACCATCTTCTTCATTATCAATTACTAGTAGACTTGCTTTTGTAAATTCAGTCATTGGTGGTAGTTCTATGTCGTGTTCTCAGTTTCTTGTGCATGATATGGTCTATTAAAAAATTCATCACTTCAGAATATGGAACTCGGTGAAAGGTGTCTACAACACACTTCATTCTAATTCCTTACAGTTCATTGGCCATCATTCAAAGTTGTTCTTTTGTACTCCAAATGGATCAATCTGATAATACGTGGTTGATCAACTGGATCATATGTAGGGAAATGTCATCGAAAACAGAACCGCGTCGGTGGAATTACCAGTTAAAATTTTCTCGAATTCGAATAGGATCTTCTCAAAAACCATTTATAGGGTTTCAAACCAATTTATTTACATAATAAGTACTTACTAGAAAAGTCTCCTTAAGAGACGGATGTCGTGAAGCTTGCAATTGGAAGCTCTCCAATCTCACGTGCACGAACTCCTCTTAAACTGGTACCATTGCAAGCCGAATGGATGAAGAACTCTCATAGAAAATTCCAAGAAAAGAAAACCAAATCCTAATTCTATCGTAGCTCAAAAAAACATGATCCACCATTGTGGACTCTTATTCACATTCTTTCTTTTTATTCCAACAAAGTTGGATTAGAATTAGGTTTCTCTTTTTCTTTATTTTATTTTAATTTTGTTTATATCCTAATTACTAATTAGGTTTAGATTAATTCTAATTATAAATTGATCCCTCTAAATTTGTAATTTAATAATTAAACCCTTAAGTTTAATTCCTTAAACAAATTCAAATGCCATGTTTTATAATTTACAAATTAACCTTTGAACAAAATTAAAACCTTATATTTAATCAAATTTAATGTCATACTAT
>CATIWQ010049459.1:0-11255 GCA_949673415.1 Euphorbia schlechtendalii | reverse complement strand
TTCGTGCACGTGACGTTGGAGAAGCTCTCTTCCTGCGAGCTTTGTTTCATCCGTCTCAAAAGAGACTTCAGGTGAGTTTTATTTTATGTAATCTCATCGTTTTTTAAACCATTCGAATCGTTCCTGAAAAAAGATCTTATTCCGGATTTGAGAAATTTTAATCGTTTTCGCCTTCGTGATTAATTTTTCGATGAATAATCCCCAACACCTTTTGGGATAAAGCAATGGAAACCAAAATCTCCCACCACCCAGTGACAAATTTCAAAAGTTCACCATGTAAAAACACTTCAATATAAATAGGAACTAGTCTTATCATTGGTTTAAGACTAGTATAATGTCAACATTCTATTCAATTATTTTGCTGACTATATGTCGAACATTTCTTACAACAAACATTGTGCTTTCTAAATAACAAACTAAAAACAAAATGACTGTAGAAAATTCATACCAAGTACTATGATTAAGTTAATGAAAAACATACAAACTGAAATTTAGCAACTTCGCCAAATTCAACACCGTGAATTAATTCAGATCACTACCACCTCAAAAGAGCCACCTTTCCTAATCGCACAAGATTAACTTCATTTTCTGGTTAAAAGGGAAGGAAACATGATGGGCCTTACATCAGCTAAATGTTGAATAAGAACACGATTAAATAGCACGAGATGTCAAAACACTTTAAATAATGGAAACCAAAATCTCCCACCACCCAGTGACAAATTTCCAAAGTTCACCACGAAAAAACACTTCAATATAAATAGGAACTAGTCTTACCATTTGGTGTATACTATAGTAAATGACTTGGATTTTAAATTACTTTTATGTTCAAAGAAAGATAACCTTTAATCATTTCCATCAATTAACATATCAGCCAAAGAAATAGTAAGCACCAGTATTACGATTCTCACAGACCCACGGAGAAAGAGAAAATTGAAACAAAAAGGATTTTGTTTTACCTCAAAGCGAAGCTTTCCCACTTGAAATCTCTGTTACTCTTCGTAGTATGCAACCTCAACACACACCTAATTTACATTGATTACGAAGGATGTAAGAATATGTATACGATTAGAGAAAGTGATAGTTGTTTTGAAATTAAGCACCAAGTGAAAAAGGAATGATAAAATTACTGTATTTCACGCATTTGGTTGGCTGAAATCTTGAAATTCTTCAGTTGGATTGAGTTTTTAGGTTGAGAGATGGATATGGTGTTTTAGGGAAGCAGAGTGACAAAGATGGTGGGATTTAGGGACTTTTAATATTCTATTTTTATTTTCTTTAAAGTCTTAATTAATTGGAAGACACGTAAATGTGCACTTTTAATATCCAAGTTTTGTAACGGTTTCACTTAAAACAGTTGCAAATGCCTATATATCCGCTACAGAAATGCTACGGCACACATTTGCAACGGTTTTAGTTAAAACCGTTGCAAATGCTTATATATCGGCTACACATTTGCAACGGTTTTAAATAAAACCGATGGAAATGCTCATCTATGCTGTATTTCAACATTTATTAATTTAAAAATCTTTTATAAACCACTGTATTTGGACCGGTTATGTAAAAACCGATCCAACTGATACACATTTGGATCGGTTTCCTAAAAACCGATCCAAATGAGATGATCCAAAAGGCCATTTCTGTACTATTGTCAATAAGAATCAACAACAATATGCAATAGATGAATAGATAGGGAAATAGATAACAACAAGGATGGATAGAAAGTAGCATATCATTTCATTATTCTTCTTATGTAAAGTATACAACAAGTCTATATTTATAGGCATAAACCAAGAACTTGAAATGACATAATTTATATGGCTTAAAGATAGGAGTTCTGGACATCAGCGCAATTTAAAATATATGTTACGTAACATATATTTACAACACTTCCTCTTTGATGTTCATTTTCACGAATAGGACACTGCCTAATTAAAAATCTTACCAAGAAAAACCTTGTGCGACAAAACCATTGGTTGAGGAAAAAGAGTGCAATGTTTACTTTCCTATTTGCAAGAATATGATAATGCAATATAAATATACCTCGTTAAAACGTTGCTAAGGAAAACCCAATGGGATAAAAAGTTAACGAAGGAAAAAGAGTACGATATTAATATGCAATTTTACTTCCCCTCAAAAATATCTGCTGGATTGTCACTTGATCTAACTTCGTAGATGTCAACTTAATCAATCTTCATGAGATCATGAGCGTAAAAGAATTTGGGTGAAATATGATTGGTTCTATCTCCTTTAATATAGTTACAATTGTGTTGTGTGATGCGTGATGCATTATTTTCGTAAATTGTGATTAGATCTTCTTTGACTACTGATTTACCATATGACCTAATCTGCTTTAAACAATACATTGATCTTTGCAACTCTATCAAATAATATGAATTAATAAACAGCTTGATGGACGAGTATAAAATTGCAAGTTTCAAAAGTTATAAAAATATATCAACCTCAACATTTATTCAAATGGCTTGTTGCATTATTGAGGTATTGGTGTAGTGGTTAAGATGAAAGTAATGGATTCGAAAGGTCCCAGGTTCAAGTTACATCCTGAACAGGTTGGGGATTTTTCTTTCCATTTAGATGTAAGTTCAAATAAGTCAATTTTTTTTTTTAAAAAAAAGGCTTATTTTGAAAAGTTAAGACAGTCTTTAAGTTTAAGGTTTAAACTTTACAGTTAGGCATTATATATATAAATTTTGTAACATTATACAAAACATCAAACCATTCAAGGATAAAGAATTTTTTATACAAATCTATTATATGCAGTAATCACGTGAATCAGAAATTATATAAAAGTTACAACTGTAGCTAATGATCTATTAGCTTAATTTTTTGGATTAAAAAATTCACATTAGAGCCGCTTAGATTTAAATGTGAAGTATTCAAATCATAGTAATTTATTGAATTAAACTAATTCAATACATCGTTGAGTGATACTCGCTTCAAATCCAAAGAACATTCACGAAAGTATTAGAAATAATATATGAACTACTATTTAACCCGATCCTTTATATTAATTTTGAGTACCATAGTTCGGGAATTATATACATTATCTAAATAAAGGTATTATTCTTATATGGTTTTCTTTTAATTTATTTCTAATCACTGTTATTATTTTTTCATGAAGGTTCTAATTTTGATTGTCTACACAAAATTTATTGCAAAATACTGATTTTGTCTACCCCACATATAGACTATGCTAAAAAATGCCATTCTTTGACTTAATACATTCTTATTCATCCCAACTTAACATTTTTTATCAACTGCCACCTCAAATTTAATTGAACTCTCGATTCGCCTCAATTAGGCGAATCTGTATCAAAGAGCAACCTCAAATTGGTAAAAGTGTACATGAGAGTCGTCTCATAATGACATCTGTAGTTGTATAAACCGTGCATGTATGGAAACCTCTTTAGTGCATGGTGTACATTTAAGTGCACGATTTGTTCCACAATTACGAATGTCAGCATTAGGCAACTCCCATATTTACTTTTGCCAACTTCAGGAGGCTTTCGGTTACACTTTGACAAGGTGAGGAGGCTCGCGAGTACAAGTCGAAATTGAGGGGGATAATTAGCCAAAAATGTCGAGTTGGGGGCCTCACGGTTACAAGTCAGAATTGAGGGCGTAGTTAGTCAAAAGTGCTAAGCTAAAACGTTTATGTTAAGCCTGTAGTAATTAAATAACCCACATTTCATTTTGAAACCTCTCCATATCAACATCAAAACCACCTCAGTCCTCATTTAAAAACGAACTAAAAATAACGTTTTACAGGGTAGCTACACATTTTCCTAACTCACACTTGCCCCAACATTTTCAAAAACATAACACATTGCTACAACATTTTTGAGGAAAAACAAGATAAAAAAAAGAACCGTAATGTAGACAATATAACTTAAGTTCAAGATCAGTGTAGAATTGTATATCAACATTGCAAGTTAAGACAGTTGCATTCACACTCACATAATCTTGGCAGTTGGCCCTTGAAAATTTGATTCAAAACATAAATGGATAAAATGTTGATTAAAGCACGTGTACTCCGATGCACCCTAAACTATGCAATAAAATTATGTGCAAGTCATGCCTCAATGTTAGTCATATAGATGAATCCTTGGAATGTCGAATATTTATTGTAAAATAAGTAATTTGATCATCAGTAATTTATGAGTGAACTATGTTAATAATGTAGAACAAAGATATATTAAAACGAACAAATGTTTTGCATCAATTAGAATTGAGAAGAATAATGAGTGTATAATAAGTATGAACATACATCAAAGGATTTTGAAAAATCTAAAAGTAAATATTGACGATTTAGATTTAAAATAGATAACATCATACCAATCTAAGGATATGTAGTGTTACGTATCGGCCGACTACTTGTCTCAATAGCATTTGGACATTAATTTCTAATTCCTCTACAGTTTCCTTTACAAATTGGGTCAAGCAAACTAACCAATGATAAGTCATATTTGCAGAATCAAAGCATCAATATTACCTGCTTGTCAGCAAGCAACCAGTATAAAATTGTACTTAGTTGAAAACAAAATACTATTACAATAATGAAATCAAGTGTTTTGACCAATGTCTTAGTCTAGTAATTAAGACCTAAAGATTAAACTTGCGACTTCAAAAAAATCACAAATGTATGTGATTTTTTTAATATAATGTAAATGCAATTGTTTAATTTTTTTAAAAAAGAAGTGTTCTACACAGTACGTAGTTCAATGATATTGAATTTTCTCTTGGACTAATGGCAGGCATACGCCCAAATTATATTTGATGGGTTGTTCAAACCTATACCAACGTAAACTTTGTACAATATAGGCCCAAAATTATCATGTTGCTTATAAGCTTTTCACAAGAGTTTATTTTTACTTTATTTTAACTTAAATTGTTTTGTAGTCTTTCTACTAATAATCAGTTTAAAAGTTAAAAGCTTGTTATATATATTGTTTTTAAGTATATTACAAACACTATGTTTAGCACGAGGAACAATTAAATACACGATTTTGAATTCATTTTAAAATAAATTTTCTCGTGGAATTAATTTTTAAATGAATTACTTTGATGATGGTATGACGTTGTTAAACTTGTGGAATTGAATTAAATTTTATTGATTTTATTTTATTAAAATGTGGATTTGCAAATCTCATCAAATTTGATGGGATTTGCTCAAGACATATTGAATTTCATGAGAATTAAATCTTAGGAATTTGAAATCCAATTCTTCATTATTCCAAGCTCAAAAACATGGATTTGAAAATGAATTTCGTGAAATTCATTTATTCTGAGCATGGCCTTAATGCATTTCCAAGTACCTAAACTTGCCCCATAAAACATACTGTCCCCTGAATTTTCAAAGTGATCTTGTAACTCCCTCAACTATGAAAAAAAACATCACTTTGCTCTTAAGTGCAACATGTCAGTTTATGATTGGAGAGCGAAAATCGGATAATGACATATTTGAAAAGTCAAACAAAACAAAAGTTGACATGTGACTTTAGAGGAGTGCATGTATGCACTATTTGAAAGTTGAGGGAGCTACGAGGTTACTTTGAAATTTCTGATAGGCAATAGATTTTTTATGATAAATTCAGTTAAGAAGATGCATTAAAATTAATAAATTATTAAAATAATAGTGAAATCAATAAAAATGTTAATTTTTTTTTTTTTTGAGGAAAACTGGAGTAATATTGATTAAACAAATTAATGGGCAATACAAGATGGAGGTATAATTAACGACTCCCATGTTACCTCATCAGAATGAACATTTCGAACCAAAGTATGAGCCATAAAAAAAAATGTTAATTTGTTCCCCTTTCCTTCTATGTGTTCATATAAAGATCGTAACTTTTACAAATATATTCCATAGCTATCCTATTCACAAAATTTCAAGCCGGGTATCCTATTTTCAAATTTGACTCATTTATGAAAAAACCCAAAATTTTGTTCACCACAAGCTCAAATGAAATTTCCAATTGATCACCGAGTAATTTAATTCATTTAATAGCCCTAAACCTGTATTATGTATTAGAACATAACTTTTTCTTGAATGAAACATATGGAATGACAAGTTGATGGTTCTAATTAAAAGAAAAAAGGTAGAAAATACAAACAATAGGAAAAAAATCCTCTGAACACAGAACAATAAAGAGAAAAGGGGATCCACCCTCATTTATTCTTTATATTTTCTTAAAATGTTTATTCTTTAATACTATTTTCTAGCTTTCAATGCAACAGCAAACAATAATAATAATAACAAAAAATCTTGAAAAATATATATTATGGACTTTCATATATTCACGAGTATGATACATTTACAAATTTTATTTTGATAAATACAGTACGAAAATCAAAACTAGGTTACTCCGAGTTCAGGAAAAACAACATCAAATTTTTTTTAACGAGAATGGATAGTTTAACCTTTATAATCATGAATATATACCTTGATAAATATTAATAATAATATAAGAAATATAAATTTATAAGGTGGGAGTGGTCAAAGAAATATTGCGTTTCAAACATATCATGTGAAGCCAATTTATTATTTAATAAACAAGAGCCTATGCTTATCTTCAACACATGCAATGGCTAACTTTATTTTTCTTTTTTATTAATAAAAAATAGGTTGGTGGGTAAACATGAACAACGTGACAATAGGAAATACGAGTAAAATTATATTTTGTTACGCTTCTTCATTTCAATGTTATTTTAAAACTTTCCGTTACCGAAAATTACCCAAATTATAAATTTTAAAGCATACAAAATTGATGTAAATTTTCTTTGTTTTGGGATTTAAACCCTAAATGGTGAAATAGTATTTGTTCGATGATTTCTTTGTATCAGTATTTTAGCATATTTTATTAAATTTAATTAATTCCCACCTAACACATTACCGCGTTGTTCATGCCTGCTTTTTGAAATACGCAATTTTTTTTATTGCATTTGGAAATAATATGATATAGTATATTCACATGTGTCTCTCACCTTTCTCTTTTAAATTTATTTTCTTTCCTTTTATATTCAATATAAATATTTTTCTACCATAATTTGATTTTTAATCACTGATCATGAATAACAAAAAAACTTTATAATGTGATTGAGATCTTAACCTAGTGATTAAGATGGAAATTGTGGACTCTTGAGGTCCCAGGTTCGAGTCACATCTGGGATGGGTTGAGGATTTTCCTTTCCATTTAATTTTTTTTTTAAAAAAAAAACCAACAAACTTTATAATATAACCTCCAAATTCTAAATATGCATAATTACAATTATATTAAACAAAAAACAATTATTTATCTCACTATTCACATCACTCGAATTCATTAAAAAAAATCACTGTTACTGCTACGCTAAGATCTTCTCCACTGAATATTATAATTTTCTATTTTACTCACACATCATAATATTAACAAACTCAAAATAACAGAACTAAAAACTTTAAGCACAATAAAATAGAAAATGTCCAAAGGCTTAATCATTGGTTGAGGCCAATAGTGATTATCACATCAAAACAACAATCGTTAGATATTTGTTAATTATTTAATTAAATGGGGTTTGAACAAATCGTGTTCATTAAGGCTTCCCATTACCAATAATTGAACTGATTAGCGCATTATTTTAGATATGAAAATGGTTATTAATCATATCATTGTCTTGTTGAAATGTTATTCCACACATAGTGAATTACAATCACTCTATCCTTTCATACCACAAGAATGATTGAATTCATTCAAAATAAACTATATATTGCCAAAGAAATAGATTATGACAACAACTAATTAGTAGTTAGATAAACAAGCAGTTAGATAACTTAGATGTATAAATTCCTAACAGAAGTCTCGCCTTAAAATAACCAGAGATATAATAAGATTACAAAAACAAGGACATTACATTACAAAAACCTAAAAGTGAAATAACTTAATCAGCAACCAATCAAATAACGAGAAGTTAACGCAAGGGTTGAGCAGCCAGGCCAAGCCATGATTTGGTATCAACTGGCTTGGAATGAGCAGCAATTTGGCCATTAAATGTGTACGGAGCTCTTGAAATGATCCTGTAATAATTCCAAAGACACCCAAATCAATAACTACGCAAAACAGAACAATTTGGAATTCTGCAGTATAAAATTAATCAGTACAATTATATTATCTGTTTTAACAGGGCAACCACAGCCAATTAAGGCGAAAAGTGTTGCAAAATGCTAGAAAAGTATTGTCAAAATTTAGTAAAGTGTAGCTAAATCCCAGAAAAACGTTGGGATATGAATTTTTAATGTTAAATTTATTATTCTAATTAATTAATAAATATTAAAATTTTTAAAATATTAATCCTTTTGATCCCCACCTAGGCCCTAATTAATCTCCGTCCAGGTACTCGGAGGTTCCTCCCCGACTAGTTAAAACACTGGTTTTATTATGTTCACCACCATGCAATTCCAAACATATGAAGTTTACACAATTTGATTCTTTGAATTCATTTATGGAACCTACCTATCTTTTCTCTTCTCCAAAAACCTGTGAAGCGAAGCTCTCCTTGCAATCGGCAGATCTGAAGCTGCATATAACAGAGACATAAATAAGTAGAGGGAACAAATTCAACAATCTTCCGCCATAGGTGACAAACCAACATCAAAGAAAAGGCAAGAATATATACCACTTGAAATCGGTTTAGGATTAGTTTGAATTGGGTCTTGGAACAAATTATTGGCGAAACTACAAACAGAAGCGCTGCATTCAATTGGGGATTTAATAGCCGAATTCGTAGTAAACACAGGAGGGTTAAACCCGGTAGTAGTACCGGATTTGCTCTGGCAAATTCCTTTTCCGCCGGCTAAAAGCATAACTTCCTTAGCCTTCTCAGCGGGAAAATCATCAAACACGATTACTCGCCCACCGTAAAAGATAGTCATTTGTGGCGTTGAATCAGAGGCCACAGGCTTGTTATTGCTGCCACAGCATTAAAATAACTAACACTAATTAGCCAACATAATCGAGAGAAAGCAGTTCATCGAATCCAACCAAGAAACAGGCTAAATTGATCTATTCACCTTGAATCAGCCTTCTTGTGAACAGCTTCCTTAGGAGGAGAGGGTGAGAATCCGGCTTTATGAGGGAATAAATCCATAGATCTAACATTATTCTGAGGATTCATCATGTTTCTGTTCAAAGCATCGATTTGATTTTCATTTGTTGGAACGAAATTCATCGTTTGCCGATGCAAACCTGGTACTGGAAAATAAGGATAAAAGTAGGAGAACATTATATTAGATCTCTTTAAAGCTGTTCAACTCTGAAGCTTCAAGTAGTGCTCTGAAAATACTGTTCGGCTTCCAACTTTATTCAACATATATACACTTAATCCCAAACAGAAAACGAATTTCAAGTTCTTATTTTAAGCAAATAATCAATCACAGTTAAAACGAGGAATCATTTTAATCCATGTTTTCAGGAGATAATAATTGAAATGATCTTGAATCATTCAACACGAATATGTCAAATTGTGTATAGAGCAGATCCAATTTCTCAGCACACAAGAAGAATTAAGCCTAATCCTAACTTTAAAAATAGATTAACCTAATTAATTAGCCGATTTCTCTCCTAGAATAAAAAAATCTCCATATATAGAATTGGAATTCAAAAGAATAAAAGCTGAAATTGAAAAAGTAACGAACCATTTCCGTCGCTGTTACAAGTCATTCCGAGACTAAGATCTCCAAAACTACCATTCTCCTTCAAGTACTGACTCAACAGACTGCACCTCTGCGAGAATCTCGACTTCTCCGGCGTCCGTTCGGATGAATCGGATAACTCCGATGAGGAAGACATAATTAGGCGGCGAAAAAGAAAAATCGAAATCAAAAATTAGAGAAGGAATTAACAACCAAATTAATCAAATTCGAAAGCAAACAGCGTAACTGGAGAGATTTGAAATGAATGAAGAAGCAGGAGGAATATATGGGGGGGGAGTGTGGTGGAAACCGATTGTTTGGTGCTTTTCGAGGCTCTTTTATCATCTGAACCGGGCTCTCTTATTTTAATTCAGTGTAAAGTTTTAACGTGTTCTTTTATTTCTTATCTTTTTAATTATATGACAAGTACTTAGAATATTATTGTTCATACTTTAGGTTAAAACGCTAATAACGAGGTTTGGTTGACAAAACCCTGACTATCTTCTTTAATTCAATTCCTCTTTCTAAAAGAAATATGAGGGGCGGTTGATTTCTTTGTATATTATATTATATTATACTATTTGTCTCTGTGCATATTTTTGTAATTTAATTTAAATTAATTTTTGAGTGGATGTTATAGGAACATGTTTTTGTCTTGTTTTGTTTTTTAATTTAAAGGGCGACACTTTAACCTACGCTACATATTGTCACGTTTTTTGTATTGTGAATTAACCTTCGGGTTGCGGGGAGATGTTTGTCTACAGTTCTGTAATTATCCCACGTCTGGATAACTAACGATCATTTCCTCCTGTGCGTTTGCTTGCTATTTTGCAATGTTATCGAAATCGGACCGAACGTCGAATCAGTGAAGTAAATGGTTTACGATTTTATAGGTTCGATCGGATTCATTTCATGACTCAACCATTTTTTTATTTTTTTATATGTAAATATGTAAATAAATATATATAAAATTATGCATTCATTAATCATGAAATATAAATTATAAATAAACAAATAACTCACTAAAATTATATCACGTTAAAAAGTAAATATAAAAAAGAATTAATAATATATTTTTTTTATCTCTTATTAATTTTAAATAATATTTTAACTATATAATTCATCAAATATATCAATATAATTATGAGACATTTAATATGATTAATGATTTTAAAAAAACAATTAAAAATTTTAAATACTAATATAATCTATTCTATAAAAACAAGTAATAATTTAAACTAATTGATTTTCTACCTTAAAAAATTTAAAAATATTAATTATAAAATTAAATAATTTTCATGATAAAACCAAGGTTTGACCGGTTCATTGGTTCACTGATTTTTTCCGATTTGAACCGGTGTAGAACGATTTTATATAGACCCGTTAAACTGGTACAACCGGACGGTCCGGTCCGGTTTCAATAACAGTTCTATTTTGTAAAGACTTTATGTTTTTTTAGTTTGTTTACTTTATTTATTTATCCTATTTTTCGTGATTTGGTTTGATATATTCAATTTTTAATGAATTGGTATATGGGATATTCAATTTTGAGTAAATTCAACCATTTTTC
>CATIWQ010049446.1:0-12617 GCA_949673415.1 Euphorbia schlechtendalii | reverse complement strand
CTACGTGGTATTTATTTTAAGTTTAACCTAATATTTATAAGGATTCTTGGTGGGAGGGTGGTGAGCTCACATATCCTTATTAGTAGCATCAGTATTCTTATCAAATAATTATGTGAATTCGGTACAGTATTTATATTCGGTTACGCTCTCTCAAATATGTTAAGATAAATATTTTAAGATGGGTTTATTATAGGTCATGTACTCGTGTCTAAATGTTTCCTCCGTCTATTAAATATTGTCGTTTTAACTAATTCACAGTTTTTAAGATAACAAATAACCAGATGAGATGATTTACTAGTTTACCCTTTCATAAATGCCCTATTCAATTTCCAAGATTATTAATTTGTTCAATAAAACAATTTGATATATGATGTTCTCTTGTTATTGAAGATTAAAATATAAAATCTTGGAAGTTGGACAAATTAATAGGGGTAGGAATGAAAAACTTGGAAAAAAGACATCTTAAAAATACAAAATGACAATAAAAAATAGACAACGAAATCCCTCTAAAACGACGACAATATTTAGTAGACAGAGGGAGTACTAGTTATTCTCAAAAATGATCCCGTCATTATATAAATATAAAACTTGAAATATATAGTCAATTAATCACTAAAATAATAACACATTGTATTTGTAATCATTCAGACATCCATTAATATATTTTCACCAATAATATTACGTTGTGTAGCTTGTATACCCTGGTCACTGTATCATTTGCTTAAAATAGCTTTCATGATTCAAATTCTTATATTAAACATAAAAAAATTATCCTGATAGATCACATAAAACAATCGTATTTTTTATGTTACTAAAGATAACATTATCATCTTGTTTTAATCCTTTTACATAAAAATGTGCATATTAAGGGAGGTCTCGATTTCCAACCTCACTCTTAGAGCAATTTCAATTATTATCTCCATTTTTCATTCCCCAAACTCTATTTTTCAGGATTTAAAGTGTTTTTTCTTCAATCACTTTCCCCATTTTTCATTTTCCAAATCAAATTCACTTAAAAAAATAATATTTTATTATTAAACTAACAAAAAGATTAACAAAACAAAAATTAAAAATCATAAAAAAGCAAAAAATAATATTATTTTATGAAATGAGGAATGAATCATTCTTCATATTTGGGGAATCACATTTTAAAGATATATCATATATGTAATAGTTCGACTTGACCATTTCCTATATTCATTCCTCAATTTTAAATTTTTTTCAAAATGGGGAATTATTTTACCCTTACAAGAGTGCTATTGAGTTGAGGGAGAGATTGTTTGGAATTAAAAAGGTGCTCAAGGATGGAAAGTGCTTAAAAAAGAAATAATGATAAGGAACCATAGTTCAGAAAGAAAAACGTTAAACATTTATTATTTTTAATCTAATATAGGGTAGAATTAGTGTCTGTTATCTTCAACTACAATTCAATTAAGTCAATTAAGTTAAGTTAAGTTCAATTAAGTTAAGTTAAGTTCAGTTAAGTTTAGTTCAGTTAAGTTCGGTTCAGTTAAGTTCAGCTAAGTGTAATTATAAATTTACACTGAAATAAGTTAAGTTAAGTTTAGTTCAGTTAAGTTTAATTCAGTTCAGTTTTCTAAAGTTGAAGAGAAGATGACTTTAATTACTTGAAAGCTAAAGGACAAACTTAACCTTGGAATATGCATATTAGTTAAATGTGTAATTTAATGTTCAGGCATTGTTATTTTCAACTTTTGAAATTTGAACTGAACTTAACTGGATTGAATTTAATAAATCTGAACTAAATTGAACTTAATAATAATACACTAATTATTAAAATAATAGTAAAAACCAATAAATATAAAAAATAAATTAAAAATACTAATCATTAATAACTACGTATATAAAATAATTAATAAAATAATTTTAATATCATTAATAATAAAAAATTGTTATAGAACTTAAAATCATTTAATTAAAATTTTGTAATTCAAATAGTAATTATTGTTACAATTGTATGTGAACTAATAATAATTATTATAATGTATAGTATTTTGAATTCAAATTATCACTTATTATTGGATTACAAAAACGTAATAATTTTTTTCACTAATAAATATTTTTCGTTTTATTGTCTCATATCATATTTTCTAATTAATCAAATACTATGATTATAAATAAAAATATTATTATATTATAATTACATTAGTAATATTATAATATCAATAACACTAGTAATTATTACTATTTAAAAATTATTCTTACTATATTTATAATCAATGTTAACTACATTATATAATAATTATTTTTATATAATAATATTTTTATCATTGTTCTTTTTATTATTATATTATTACTATTAATTTTTTATTAAAGTATTAATTAGAATAATCGTTACTAAAATTAAAATTTATGGACCTGAACTGAATTTAATTGACCTTAACTGAATTTAATAGACCTGAACTGAACTTAATTGAACTGAACCAAATTAAAGATGAACAGAACTGAGCCTTAAAGATAACGAAAACACTCTGAACTGATAAAATAAGTAATTTATATCCATGCATATTAAATTGAAAGGGAACTGTGGTTTCAATTCAAGCGAAAACTGAGGAAAAAACGCACTAGACATAAAAACATGGAATTGCAAATAAAGAAAATAAAAAGACAATTTCCTTTTTTTCAACATTTATATTTTACAAGAGAAACATATATAACGGGAATTGCTGAGATCGTTGATCCTTGCATCACATATTTTAAGATAATGAGACATTTGTTTTTACCCGGACGTACATTATATATGTGTGCGTGTTTTAATATGTACCAATATATATTAAAAATAAATTATGTAGATTAATAATAAAAGGTCTTTAACACAAATAAAATTTGAATAAATATAATAAAAAAATATTTAATATATATAAATAAACTGTGAGCCGAATAATTTATATGGTTAATTATTATACATGAAGTCTTTCTCAATGTATTCTATATGTGTATTGTGTTTGTTACTTCATTTACTAAATAATATAGTCTATGATTATATCATATCATATACAATAACAATAATTTAATCAAAGATATACAAACGTGAAGTCAAGTCTCCTTACCTCTCGAAAAATCAGTTGTTCTAGCTAACAGCTAAGAAACATTATTTGCAAACTGATTAATATAATTAATATTATGTTCTTTTCAACTTAAATTGAAGATAACAAATCACGCATGTACATGTATATAAGTGGAATCCATGGATCCACATCTTTTAATAATAATATTAAATCTTAAATAAAAAAATTATGGTCACTATCAAAATTGTGATTGGACCCATGCTCAAACATCTTATATAAAAAAATGTTTTAAAAATTAATCACATTTTATAGTTCATTATCTTCATTTCCTACTAATTCATAATTCTTCTTGCAATTCTTAAAATCAGTTCATCAAAACATTAAACTCTATAATCTCAGTTGAACCACTTTCTACTATTAGAAAATATTGAAACCACAGAGTAGATTTCAAAATTAATATATTATTTAATACACTGATTTAAATTTTTCTTTGTTTCTTTTATATATTATTTAATTAATTTTATTTGTTTATTAATACTTGGACCCTATGTTGCTCGGAAACAAAAACATTTCCGCACATATAGCACATAAAATATAATGTGATTTCAAGTTTCTGAGATGAAAATGAAAAACTTTTAAAATGTGTAAGAATATTTCTACTACCTTGCTTGGACCCCATATAAAATAAACTCTAGATTCGCTACAGAAGATACTAAAGTGAATTAAACTTATCTGAATAGAATTAAAATATAATATACTAAAACTGAGTTGAAACTGAAAATATTGAAACTTACTCGCTCCTTTCTTTTTTTGAATGTCTTTTTAGCATTTACATTTTATTCATTTGTTGTTTGTCACTTTAAAGTTAAATGCATTTTCATCACTTTTTCTCTAATATATCTTTGTATTAAATATGAGAGAGATCGTGAATTGATGAAATACAAGTTCATAATAAAAAAGAAAGAGAATTTACTATAATAAAATAAAGGATAATTAATTATTTTAATGGTGTAATAAATATAAATTTGGTTTTGGTGAAAATTTTAAAAAGATATACAATTATTTTTATCAATAATAACAACATTACTTTAGAATACAGCATAATGAAATAATAAATAATATTTTAAAATAATATTTTAAAGTTATTAATTTATTAATATTTTAATAAATTAATAAAAATAATCTATATATTTTAATATAATAATATGTTACAATAAATTTTATTAATAACCATAAATTATAATAACAATTAAAATTATTAATTTAAACTATCCTAACTACTATTTTTTTTATGGAAAAAGGGAATATATAAGCTCAACCAGGAAAAACAACAGATCACTAGGGTCCTTACAACCTAAACTATAAATCTACAAACATAAACATATCAGAACTGAACTTAACCCTTTTACAAAATATTCCCAACCTAAATCTAACAACATATTGAATCTGACTAAAACATAAATCAACCGAAAGACAAACCTTTGCAAAGAAACAAGAGTTCCTATTACACCAAATAAAGTAAACAGCTACTTGTAAACCAACAACAACACAAGCCTTATCAAAGTGCGAACAGTTGGCAGCCTGAAGCCAATCCATCCAATGAGAAAAGTGGGAGGAAGGAATACGTCTACCAATCCAGCCATTCAAAGTTTGAAACAGAGTAAAAGAGAATGGGCACTGGAAAAACAAATGCTCATGATCCTCCACTCCATTCCAACAAATAGGGCAAGAAACATCAATATCGGGGATACGAACCTGAAGAGCAGCCATGGTAAGTAAGTTCCCCTGTACAGCAAGCCAAAAAACAAACATATGCTTAGGTAAAGCTACAGTGCACCAGACCTGCCTATGCGGTTTGAACATGACATCAGAACTAGCAGTCACATTATAACGAACAGGAGGCATAAAGCACCCATTAACAATGCATTGACTGACCACTTGCTCGGTAAGAAAGCCCCTAAGATTCAACAGTTCCTCCAATTCCAACTACAATCCCCATAACGATCAATATCCCAGAAATCCCTACCTTTCAGATGAATGGAGTAAATCCACTAAAGCCATAAGGACTCATGCTTAGAGGGAATAGCCCAAACGTACTTCCCCTTCAAAACTTTGTTCCACCTAGCCCCACTCTTAAAATTCAAGCCCCCTAAATGTTTGGGTAAATAGACCCTATTCCAAGCTACAGTATGAATCCATTTCCTCCCGCCACTCTCACCCAAAAGAAAAGCTCAATAGATATTATGAATGCTTTTAGCAACAGCTTGGGGAAGATAAAAGATACTCATCCAGAAGACCCTAATCCCAAAAATGATAGAAGATATAAGTTAGGCTCTCCCGACATAGGAAAGATGCTTCGTGCCCCAACTATATTTAAACCTCCTAATCTTATCCATCAAACAATCACAATCATGCTTACTCCACTGGAAGGATTTGAGGGGAACTCCCAAATATTTGAGAGGAAACTGCCCCTCTTAGAATCCCACAAGATCAACCAAACACTACCTATGCTCATCCCCCACACCACAGACATAAAGGGAAGACTTCCTTCTATTAATAGAAAGCCTAGAAGTGGCAGAGAAGATGCTAATACCATCCAAAAGAGACGAAATTGACTGAACATCAATTTTACACAAAAAAATCAAATCATCTGCAAAACACAAGGAACTTAGCTTCAGCTGCTTACAGCTAGGATGATACCTAAGAACAGCATACACGGACTTCCATTGAAGAATCCTAGTGAGATACTCCATTACCAAAACAAAAAGAAAACGGGAAAGAGGATCCCCTTTCCTAAGCCCCCTTCTCCCTCTAAAAGGCCCCCGAATGCGACCATTCAACAACAAAACATAATGGACAGAATAAAGGCAAGCAATGACCCACTTAATGAACTTCACTGGGAAAATTAAATCATTAAGAAGATCAACAATAAAAGACCAAGAAATAGAGTCATAGGCCTTGATGAGATCTTCTTTAAGCAAGCAATGAGTTGTGGTATTGGCTCTCCCATAATAACGCAAAATATCTTGTAAAATAAGAACATTATGAGCAAGGGACCTACCCTTAATAAAGGCTCCCTGATTGCTTTTGGACCAAATGAGAATGAACATAAAAAATCCTACTACATAAAAGCTTGGTGATACACTTCTAAAGGGTAATGCAGCAAGCAATAGGTCTATAATCCGCAGCAACTGCGGGACTATCACCCTTTCGGATCAACACAAGAAGAGTATAAGACAACTCATGGGGCAATTTCCCAAAGTGGAAAAACTCATTAACAACCACAACGACATCCTTCCCCACTATATTCCAAGAAGCTTTAAAGAAGCCTGAACCAAATCCATCCATGCTAGGGCTTTAGTACTGCCAATCTCAAACTTAGATTGTTTAATTTCTTTTGCAGTAAAAGGCTGCACTAGAAGTAACTATTGTTCAACACTTAAGCACTCACCCATTCTCATAAATTTAGCATAAAAAACCATAGAAGTAGAAGTAGGGGTGCCCATAATATATTTAAAATGAGTGAGGAAGTGATCTATCACTAATTTGAAGTTCTCAATTCTCACCCCTTGATCAAGGAAGAACGAAATCATGTTCTTAATCCCACGACTCTTTATGGAGGTATGGAAATAAGAAGTGCTATCATCACCCAGCCTTAGCCAGTTAATCTTACTCTTTTGTTTTAAAAATCGTTCATAAGCCATGCTAGCCTTAACAAAATAAAAAAGAGCCTCTTTTTCCCGGGAAATCAAACTAGCATCCAACAAATCAATTTGAAGGGTAGATTGGACAGAATTAACCAAAGCAAGAGCTTGATGACAGGCCACCTCCACATCTCCAAAGATCGCCTTATTAAAGAACGAAACTCCCCTCTCAACACAGAGCTTCGTAACCAAAGGTTTGGGACCAGGAATATCGAGCGAAATACATTTGATTAAGATAAATCAATGATCCGAGTAGGCTCTCTATGGTAAGAAGAAAAGCAACTATGAAAGAAATCCTCCCACTCGTCATTACAAAACACCCAATCAAGTTTTGAGTAGATATGGTTACAACCAGTCTAGTTATTAGACCAAGAAAAACGAGTTCCAATACACTTCATCTCCTCTAGACCCGAACTGTGAAGCCAAGAAATGTCATCCTCAACATCATTTGCATTGATAGGGTTACCACCCAATTTGTCTTCCATAGAAAACATAGTGTTAACATCACCCCTTACAAGCCAAGGAAAGAAGGACTGACATTGATTGAGTTGATTTCACAAATCCTTCCTACAACCAACTTAATGTAAGCCATAGACAACCGAAAAAATGAAAGAAGCATGACAACCAACTATCTTCACCTCACAATGGATAACTTGTTCTGAAGCAGAACAAATCTTAACCGCAAAAGAGATCCATCCTCCTAAGTATAAGAATCATACCCCCTGGATGAGCATCAATGTTCAAAAAGAAATGCCAATAATAAAAAAATTAATTCACAAAACTAGCTATTGTTTTTGTGTTTAAATTGGACTCTAGAAAAGCACACATTTCAACATTGTTGCTAACACATAGATTCTTAATAGCTCTTTGTTTACTATTTTTATTAAGTCCCCTAATGTTCCAAATAAGGAGATAACCCATTATTTAAAGGAGGTTTTAGTAACTATTTCTCAAACTCAGAACAACCAACACCAAACAAGTTTTTCTTCTTTCTCCGATTCGGAGTAATCCACCCTTCCTCACCACCTGCAACCAAAAATTCCTTACCCAAATCCTTAGAATGAACATTCTGCACGGGGAAAAAGGATGAACAGTAGCGTCAGAATGAGGAATAAGGGCAAGAGCAGGTTCAAGCTCAGTTGTAGAAAGGGCAATAAGCTACGATTTAGGTACCTAAACAGCCCCATCATCTTCTTACAAGCCACATCAAGGTGCCCCAAACCTTTACAATGCTTACATTTCACTAGTTATCATTCGTACTCCACCTGCTGATCAACCAATTGCTCAAATTCATTAACAAACTGAATTTCCCCTCACAAGGTAAAACCAATCTCCACTTAAATTAGAATTTGGGCGAAATTCAATCATGAGCATTCCTTAGTCACCCTATCTATCATCAAAGGAGAACCAAGAAGGCTACAAATAAAGCTCATAAACCTCTCATTCCAATTTTTACCGGGAGCTTAGGAAACCTTACCCAAACTGTAAAAGACTTAATGCCATTAAGAATATCAAACTCACCATTCCAAGGCCTGACCACCAGAGGTTTCCTGTTAAAAAACCAAATCCCTCTATCTACAGTAGCATCCCTCGCTTTATACTCAGAAAAACGAATAACAAAATGATTGTGCTCTAGCTTGATAACAGTCAAAACACCATAAGACTTCCAAATCCGATAAACAAATCCCTCAAAAACAGCTAACAGAGATTTCACCTCAAGGACCACACAAATCATCGAATTATTCCAATGACTAATTTCAGAAGAGACATCAGAAGGATCAATGATACAAAGACACTTACCATCTTTCACAACAAGAGGCACAAACTCAAGTTTCTCACCCAAAGTACTGAGACTAGAAGACCTCAAACCCTCCCAGGCCTTAGATGATGAATCCTGTAAATTGAGAGAGGACTGCAAATCAACAAGGCTAAGAGGAGGAATCGAAGGATCCAAATCCCGCTGAAGCGAAACAGGACTGCGAAGCGCTTGAGAAGAAGACAGATCCAAACTAGAACTCGAATTCGCCGGAGAAATAACTAATGGTTTCCGTTTGGGCCTCCATCTCTTCGCCATGAGAGAGCGAGAGCTAACTGAAAACCCTTACTATATTGGTTATACACCTAATTATTATTTTATGTTAACAGTAATTCAATTTATTTTAAAATAATATTATATTACAAAAAAAATTTATTAATAATAATTAATTATAATGTTATTAATAATTACAAATAATCAAGAGTTTAAGGATCTAATTGCAATTAATCCATCTCATTTCCGGATATCACGTGGAAATGAGACAGAATTAATTCATTTCAAAGGATTCATAATTGATTTTAATAATCAATTCATTATCATTTTCCAAACATTTTCTCTTTCCCGGGTTTTCATCTTACGACGAAAATATCGTAAATTGATCGTTATCCATCTTCGTCGTTGCAGAAGTTGTGGATACATATCTATACTCCGGCACACCGTGAGATGGATTCGACTTGACATTATATGGCGTTTTTCAATCTTGGACGTACGGAAAAGGTTAGAATCCGAATCTGGTTTCCGTTTCTGAATATTGTTTTTATGAACTTATTAGTTTATCATTTTTATTATTATTATATATATCACTGAAATAATAGTTTATTATTATTATATATTCATATTTATTTATTCATTAAAAGAAAACTATTTATTACAATAATAATAGTTATTAATATTTTAAAATATTATTAGCTACTGCTCATTATTTAGAATATTTAATATTAATAAGTAATATTGAAAACAAAAACTTAACTGGAACTGAACTGCAATTGAACTTATCTGAACTAAACTGATATGAATTAGCTGTTGAATAAGTTGAAAAGAACATAGACTAAGTCTAAAAATACTTGTTGGAAATATCCGATCCGCCCATGAGCGGGTCAAAGGATCTGATCTAATTTAGTTATTTGGACTAAATTAAAAAGTTATAGAACTTTAAACAATTAATTGCAAATAATTTCAGGAAATCACGCGTAAATGAGACATAAATAATTCATTTCAAAGGATTCATAATCGATTATAATAATCAATTCATTATCATTAGCCAACCATTTTCTCTTTCCCGGGTTTTCATCTCACGATGAAATTATCGTAAATTGGTCGTTATCGATCTTCGTCGTTGTAAAAGTTGTGGATACATATCCATACTCCGATACACCGTGAGATGGATTCAACTTGAAATTATGCGACGTTCTTCGATCTTGGGCATACGAAAAATATTAGAACCCGAATTCGTTTCTATTTTCGATTTCCATCAATACTCAATAATAGTTTATTAGAGTTAAAACACCAGAAAAAACATGTTGCACCCTATATTTTCTTAACCCCAACTAACGATTTTGAAGATTCATAACAATGAGAAATCCTGCTTACGAAAACATCAATCAGTGTTGCATATATGAGACGATCTTGCTGAACATAGATAGATTTGGATGTCTACTGTGAAAGATCAACATATATCTTATCTAAAAGCTAATGAAGTTCAATCCACTTACAAATATATCAAGATTAAGTTATATGCAGCAACAAATTCATGTTTGAAGAATGATCATTCTTTATACACCGGAGCTTATATTAGGGTTGTAAACGTGGCTTTTCAAAAATGTCATTTTCTGATTTTACTCTCTCAAATAAAATGGCATCTAGGGATAAATTGATGCAATTTTGTGAAGTTGAAAGAGCTACAATAATCTTTTCAAAGTTTAAGAGCAATAAATGATATAGAACAAATTGTAGGATCTAGCTGATGATGCAATTTGTCAATGGTAGAAAAACCATCATCTATGTGAAATGAATAAAACTTCAACCTGCATCACATATGGTTATCACATAATTATAAGCCTTTTATTACACTGACGAATCTAAATTTCAAAAAAACATTTGAAAGTAAATTTGGGTTTGTGGGTTCAAATCTCATAATCAACAAAATTATAAAAAATTATCTTTTTTTCAAAAATAATTAGAGTATTTAGTGAAAATTTTGAAAAAAAATTTTTTTTTGTCAAAACAACTAAAAAATTGTTGCCTGTACATATAATTGTACAGTGAACACCATATTTTCTTATAGCTGGAATAAAAGGCAAAAAGTATAGCGGAAGCAAACACATTGAATTTTAATTTCACGATTTAAGACTTATCGTATAAATGCTAAATATCCTTAACTAGTAGTAATAAAAGATGATATCGGATACTTCCTCCGTCTACTAAATATTAACCGAATGAGGTGATTTACTAACTTACCCTTTTATAAATGTCCTACTCTATTTTCAAGATTTCATAAATATGTTTAAATATTGATTCCTATAGTTTTCTCATGTTGTTATTAGAGATTAAAATATGATTATCATGAAAGTTGAACAAATTAATAAGGGTATGAATGGAAAACTTAGAAAAAAAACACATTGAAAATACAAAATGAGATTTTTATAATAAGGGCCGGTCCTGTGCACCTTACTCTTTGGATGATAGACACGTAGTCACTTTTTATTATAATAATATAAAAAATAATTATGTGTCTATCATTCAACGGGTAAGGTGCACATGACCCGGTCCTCGATATAATTTCCCATATAAAATTATAATAAAAGAAAAAACTTGATTTAGTAGACAGAGTGAATACTAATTTACAGTTACCTCCCCTCACAATTCTTTTTATAGCTTTTATATTTATTTATTACTACATTCATTGCTTTATTTAAGTCTTTTGAACATTATTCATTTTTGTACTACATCCCTTTTTTAATAATTATCTTTTTTGAGTTTTTAAAATTTTTTTAAATAAGTGTCTTTTTAGGTTTTGAATACACATTTTATTCATTTTATATCCAATGAACTTTCAAATTTACAAAAATCATAGGGGTAAATATGTATTTTTATTATCTTAATTAATGTGATATTAGTACTAGGAAATAATTTTAAAGTGACAATTATTTAAAAAAGGAGAATGTATGTCATTTTAGATTTTCAATACACTTTTATCATTTTTTCTTTAATTTGCACTTCACATTAGTTATGAGAGGGACTATAAAATAAATGAATCATAACTTAAGAAGAAAAAGAATATAAATATAGTAATAAAGTAAATGAGAATTTAATCACTTTTTTAGTGTAATAAATTATTTATTGATTTCAACCGAAAATTCCTAAAAAGACATATAAAGGAATTAAGAAAGTAAAAAACAAACAATGTAATTTATTACTCCCCCATCTATTAAATATTGTCTTTTTAGAGAGATTTTGGTGTCTCTTTTTTATTGTCATTTTATATTTCTAATGTTCCTTTTCTCTAAGTTTTACACTCCTACTCCTATTAATTTGTTCAACTTTCAAGATAACTATATTTGGATCTCCAATAAGAAGATGAGAAGACTATGAAAATCAATATTTAAACATATTAATGAAGTCTTGAAAATAGAGTAGAACATTTATGAAAGGGTAAGTTAGTAAATCACCTCATTTGGTTTATTGTTACCTTAAAAAGTGTGAATTAGTTAAAACTATAATATTTAGTAGACGGAAGGAGTATCTCTTTTTACACTCATCTAATGTGACATTAGTATTGGAAAATAACCTTAAAGTGACAATTATTTAAAAAGGGATTTTAGATTTTCAATGCATTTTTTTATCATTTTTTCTTTAATTTGCCCTTCACATTAGTTATTAGAGGGACTATAAAATAAATGAATCATAAGTTAGTAATTAAAAAGAAATAGAATATAAATATAATAATAAAGTAAATAATAAATTAATCAATTTTGTAGTGTAATAAATTATTTATTGATTTCAGTGAAAATCCAAAAAGGACATATAAAAGGACATATAAAGGAATTAAGAAATAAAAAACAAACAATG